>SKCR01019181.1:0-43940 GCA_019454045.1 Zanthoxylum bungeanum | reverse complement strand
TAAATGATCCTTGGGACTTGATTGAAACCCAACACAAGGTTAGCAGAGGCGTGTGGTTCAGTCTCCCTCTTGCACATTTATGCGAGGTTATATGGTAGGAAACCTTGGAAGGGATGTGATACTCTTCCAATGGTTTTGATCCACTATTGTACCGAATCCGGTAAGCAAATCTTGTTTAGTTGATGTTTGTATTGTTGTGAGCATGATTTTAGTGTGATAGTGATAGTAAATGTTATCTTCGAATGTAAATTATTATTTATATATATATACACACATATATATTTTTGGGTGAGGTCATGTTGGGAGTTTGAGTGTTTTACTTACTAGGCTCTTTAAGCTCACCCCTCTTTTCCCAAACATCTCAGGTAGTTAGCCAGCGCAGCAGTAGCAGTACCGGGATTATACTCGATTACCACGACCTCTATTCAAGTTGGTTCAGACATTTCTTTTGACTTTTGAGATATGAGATTTAAGACATTTTCATGTTTTTCGCAGTCTTTTGCTATAAACATTTATTTTGAGGTTTATTGAGTTACATTTTGTGGAATATTACTTTCCTTGCAAACTTAGCTAAATTGCATGACATGTAGAATGCTCGAGTTGAAGTAGTTCACGGATCCCTTTTAAGGGTTGGGCCCGATCTAGGGGGTAGTGACATTCTAATACACACACACACATATACATGTACTTGTAATTTCTCTTGCATCTGCACGAAAATTTCGTGCACACCTGAGAATAGATTTATGTGTGTGTAACATTAATTATCACTGGAAAATTCTATAAGCCATTGGCTTCTCTAAAAAATAGCTTCGAGTTTTTATCTCATTTTAGGTCAAAAGAACATTTAGAATAACCTGATACACGTACACACACATATATATACATGTACTTTCTCTTGCATCTGCACGAAAATTTCATGCGCATATCCTCGTGAAATACCTAATTTTTAAAAAAAAAACATAATTTTCAAAGTACCTAATTTTCAAAAAACCCTAATTATATATATATATATATACATATAGTTCTCTCATACGAATATCCGCGTGAAATACCTAATTTTTTTTTAAAAAAAAAAAAACCTAATTTTCAAAATACCTTAATTTGTTCAATTGTTCTTGTTTCATCAAATTGAACCTCTACAAACCTTATTAATCACTCAAACAACATTTCCCAAGGATTAATTTGTCCAAATTCCATCAAACCTTAATCCCTAATTTTAGAAATCCCCAATTTCCAAGGAATTTACTAGGCGGTTCTTAGGCCCCCACCTAGGCACCCTAAGCGTTAGGCGTCAGGCTTCAGTTCAACTAGCTCTTAGCATGTTTTAGAGCATTGATTTATTTACATAAAATAAATAATATATTTTTTTATTTTAAATAATTTATATAGCTGGTAAATTTTTTTTTTTTAATAAAGAAAGAAATTATTTTATTTTATATATAAAATTCAACAAATTTATTTATATTATCAAAATGTTTAACTTGAAAATATTTCTAGCACGCAAGTACAATTTATTTAAATACAGATTTTTTTAAATGTATTTAAACACAAGTCTAAGGACATAAATACCAAATTACCATCTTTCCGGCATTTATAATAATATGTTACAAAAATACAAGCATGTCATTTAGATCAATTCAGACCTTGTTTACATTCAGATCTATTCAGTATTAAACCAAAAATACAAACATCGCCTTAAGCCATCTTAGGCATGCCGCCCAAGCTAGCATGCACTATATAGTGTGTTCTAAAGTGCAAACCAGAGTTAGGGCCATCAATTGGACTGCATTATAATAGTCATTGGACCATCATAATGTAGTAAGGAGCAGAACTCAAACCTGTTCACCCTTGGGTTTGAGAGGGTCTAGTTAAAGTCTATATTTTTATTGTTTATTTAATTTTAATGATTTTTAATTTAGTTTAATTTATTTATATTTAATAATATATATTCATTTATTTCACATAAATTTGATACTATTGGAATCCTTGTTATTAACTCTACGCAATAGTATAAATATTACCAGCAACAAATCATTCGTTCTCTAGTGATAATTTTATTTATATTAAAATATAGTATAAATAATAAAAACAATTTATCTAATTATCTTCTAGATTAATTAATATTATTATAATAATAAATAACAATAATGAAATAGTAATGTAAACAATATAAAACGTATTACACCAAAGATGGTACTATATTAAATTTAATTCACCCTAAATCCATAATACAATACAATACAATCCAATACAATCAAGTGTGGCAAGCCAAACGCACGTCCAAGTCCAAAACACCTAACACATTTGATTCGAAAAGAAATATAAATTTTGTTCCATAAACGCCAACAACCAAGAAACAGGAAGGATCCACTTTATTGCTTGAAGAAGCGGAATCAATACTATAAAATACAGTTCTACTACATGGATAGATCATAGATTAGGGTCCATACTTCGAAATTTCAACTAAACACTAGAAGCAGAACACTTTACTGAGTCCTATTACCAAGTACATGTCATTTAGTTAAACAAAATAATTTCTTGCATAGCCATCACTTATGGTGAAATCTGTTAACTACAAAATATCGCCTATGTTGAAGAAGAAGAAGAAATGGGGAAAGAGGAAAAAAAAGGCAGTGGAGATGAAAAAATTAGTAAGCTCTACTAGTTGTGCAAAGGTTAAGGTTTGACAATATATGCCATAGTACAAGCAATGCTTCTTATGAATAAGAAAGAGATCTGACAATATATGCCCAAATCGCTCTTGGTATGGAAAAATTTACTTATCAACAACAATGTCGCATATAATAAGTAACAAACCCACAAGTTTCTAGCAAAGATATGATGAAGAACCTTAAAGGGAGCACAAGTTAGCAAGTAGTAAACAGTCCATAAAGGTGTAAAGTTTACTAGAGGAAAGCATAAGAACTACCACTCTTTTATCCAATTTAAATTAAAAAGGAAGCATTACTTGAGTACCTAAAGGTAAACTAAACAAGGTTGAAGAAGAAATAGCATTCACAATCAATTACAAACAAATTTAAATAGATCATACCTTGCCACTCATTAGGAATGTGAAAGTATGTCCTGTAACAGCCAGTAGGATTATCTGCAGGGATGTTAGGAGGATCAAGTGGAAATGGATATACAACATTTGTATAAATCGGCCGATCAAATCCATGCATCTGCCAATTTGAAGGAACTGCTCCAAAAAGAAAGACGTGTAACCTTATGAGACAAGAATGTGGAAGCACTTGCAAATATTATACATGAAAAGAAACAACCAAAAGTCTCGTCTCATTCTATTAACTCAATATATCACATGAAATCTATATTGACTTGGTACCTACATTATTATAGTTAGTTCAGAATACCTCTAATTTTGATAAATTATCATAAAAACTAAATGGACAAAAGAGATAAATAGACAAATAACAACACAAAATGCATAATAGGAATCACACGCTTACCAGGTAAAGTTTCCCACTCGGAATCCTTAAATGAACTTTCATAAAAATTCATAGGGACATTGGCAGGACAGGAAGCCAAGAAAAATTTCCAGTAACCAGATACAGACTTAACAAAAGGCAAGCCTTTGACCCAAAAAGCAGCACTATCAAGAGCTTCTTGAACAGCACCATCATCCCAAACAGCAGAATTGGACACCGAAAGATCCACTTTATTGCGTTCATACCAGTATTTAAGAGAACCTATCCCGTAAAACTCACTGTCAAATTTCCACGAAAAAGAGGCACAAAGGCACCAAAATATCTAAATAGTTTAAGTTGAAACTACAATTTTCTACATCAAACTAAATTCTATTTTCACCATATTTACTTTGGTTTCCAGCTTAGATAAACCTGAAGAAAAGAATGTTAGAAATGATTGTCAACAAGAAAACTGACACTAACAGCCGAATTTTTTATGCAAGCACCAAAACTTAATGAAAAAGGTCACAATCTTGGAAACTGAAACACTGTAAGTGCTAATCAAACTCAAAGAAACGAACACGAGAGAAACCAAGCTCAGAAAACGGAACAAAAAAAAAAATTTGATGATTGAACAGATCAAATCGAAATATTCCCAGAACCCATTTGCTAAACCTGACAGTTTCAAACAAAAGAAAACGATAAAAACTGAAACTTGGATTACCTTCGACGGAGTCGTGGCAACGCAAAGTGACATGAGGGTCTCTTTTTCTCCACTTGATGAAGTTCGGATCTTCCCATACTTTGTACCCATTTGCAGATTCTAAAGTAAACACAAGTTGCCCGACCAACGAAGCCATTTCGAAAGTTAATGATGTCAATCACTATATGATGAATGCATATGCTATGGAATTGAGAGAAAAATAGAGGATTGGTTTCTCGAGCCTCCGCTGATTTTGGCCATTCAGTCAATACTGGATAGTCATTCTTAGATTGACCTGAGTAAGGTATTTGAGTTGAGCACGGAAGAGCACTAGCAGTACAAGTAAGGGTGGCAAAATGAGGGCCCGGGTAGGGCCGGGCTTCAAAATAAGGGTCCAGTTCGGGCTCAATAAAAAAAGTCCGGGTCCGGATCTGGTCCGACTTGGGCTTAAAATAAATAATTAAATATTTTTATTTATAAAATATATATATTTATATAATTAATTTTTTATAATAAAAAAATCGGGCCCGAGCCCAGACCGTGCTTTTCCTGGGCCCAGGCTTAAATTTAATTTGCCGGCCGGCCCGTTGCCATCCCTAAGTACAAGGAAAAAAAAAATTTAGCCTACAAATTATTTTAATTTCATTTTTTAAAATTTTAAAAAATAAAATAAAATATTATTAAAATACATATATAATTGGCAAAAATGCAAAAGTGACCCTCTAACTTTCATGTTTTTTCATTTAAGTCCGTTAACTTTCAGTTTTGTCAATTCAGTCCTCCAACTTTCAATTTTTGTCAAGGCTCTATTATAAATTCATCATTGTTGTCGTTACAAATAACGGCAACAGCAAAGTAAATTTATTTTGCCTGTTATTTAATTAATACCCTCAATTATGAAATATAGGCAGACAGAGGAAGCTAAAGCAAAGTAAACGTACTCTGCTTGCATCTTCGAGCTATTTTTTGTCAAAAACACATATCACAAGTTCAATATGACTTTTTGTCAAAAAATTATAAAAAATTATAACTAGTGCTAGTAACGAAGATATGTGTTTTTTAAGTGATTAAGATAATCAAATGTTTTACCTACTATATTTAGACTCGAATCGAATGATTCGATTGTGTTATTCTCCATCGAATCAAAAGATGGAGAAAATCTAACATACAACGCGGTATCACATTTGATGTCATTTACTAAAATCTACCTCCGTTGTATGGTAGATTTTCTCCATCTTTTGAGTGGCATGATGGCATTCTCGGATGATGTGGCATTACATTTGATGACAACCAATACTTTTGATTCTGTGCAATCGCGTGTATTGTAATGTCTAACCATTAAGTTCTTGCTAAATAAGTTGCGTATAATTATTTTCCACACTCGTCGCTAGGGTCCACTGATCAACTGCAGTGTAAAATGTATCATCTCGTGTTTTTTTTTGAAGGATTGGAAATAACACAATTGAATCATTCGATTCGAGTCTAAATATAGTAGGTAAAACATTTGATTATCTTAATCTCTTATAATAAATACATATCTTCGTTACTAGCACTAGTTATAATTTTTATAATTTTTTGACAAAAAGTCATATTGAACTTGGGATATGCGTTTTTGACAAAAAAAAAATAGCTCAAAGATGCAAGCAGAGTACGTTTACTTTGATTTAGCTTCATCTGTCTGCCTATATTTTCTAATTGAGGGTATTAATTAAATAACTGATATAGATATCTAAATTTAGGAACTACCTTCGGGTGTGTACCTAAATTGGAAACTGTTATAATGTAACTAGTTTGACTAGAAACATTATATCTATATCAGTGTTCAATCCATTGCGGATGTACCTTTATATTCTAGAACACTAAACTTTTTTATTATATAAGATAATATTGAGATAAACAGATTAGATGTGAATAACAACATTTATATTTTGAATATAAATAAATCTCAAACTAATAACATGACAAACAAATAGCTCAATCAGTTGAAACTAATTGTGTCATTGTTGTCTGTGACACAATTAAACAAGACTCGTATATCCACACTTTTGAAGAGTAGGTACTCGGACTGATTTGACATATTCAAATAAAGTCTACGAATCTAGTTTATTGGGCAAAGTGCCTAAAACACATTTACTTGGTAAAAGTGTAAATGCCACTGATCTGTTAGCCCTAGTTCATAGTGAAGCAAGTGGGCCCATGTCTAGCTAGGCTAGAGGTGGATATGAATATTTCGTGACCTTTACGGATATGGCATCGCGTTATGGTTATGTGTCTCTTTCGAAACACAAATCGGAAACCTTCTATGTTTTCGACACGAAATAGACAAACAGATAGGCTAAAGTATTAAACCGTCACGATAAGGCCGTAATGGAAAATACTTAAGAAATAAGTTTTTGATATACTTGAAAGAGTATAGTATTCTTTCAATGAGGACTCCTCCCGGAACACGTCAATCCTGACGGTGTGTCCGAACTGAGATAAACCAAGTTTTGTTGGACATGATAAGGTTAATCATGAGTCGCTCTGAGCTACCATTTCCTTCAACGGATACACATAAACAGTACAGAACTTATTTTGAATAAGGTTCCATAAAATCTGTTTGACAGACTTCATATTAGATATGAACAGGAAAGAAACCGGGTTTCTCATTCCTGAATATTTGGGAATGCTAGGCATATGTTTGGATGATACCAAAATCAAACCCAAATTGGATAAGTGCCAATTGTAGGTTATCATAGGGAAACCATAAGTATAAAACTTATACAACTCACATGAGAACAATGTAATTGTTGCTCACCATGCGATTTTCCTAAGAGGAATACCTATATGCAGTGGTAAGTGTGAGGATAGTAAAACTCGATGAAAATCAGAGTAATACTATTCAAGGCACCGATTCCTAATGGAACACTAATAGTTCATCAAGGATGAAACTATACCAGTAATCTTCGAATACACAAGAACCACGTAAGTCGGAGAGAGTCAGAAAACAACATGGGGTGTAGGTTTCTGATCTCACCTCATTAAGATGTCAATCTTATTGAGGAATAACAACTGACTATGTATGAGGAAGTGTTACAAGGTATCAACTCCCTATTATGACAAAGTGTCATGAGTCCGGAACGGATTCCATGTAAACCAACTATGTTTGGATACTAGTTGTTGTACCGAAAGGCATTGTTCCTATTGGTACTATATAAGTCTTCAAAGAAGACATACATGGAAGGCAACATACCAACGTATAAAGCTAGGCTTTTGGCCGAAAGGTTTCGTTATCAACATTGTGTTGATTACAACAAAACCTTTTACCTGTTGCCACGGTAAATCCATTTGGATAATGCTTGCTGACGCTGTATGTTTCATTTATGAAATATGACAGCTGAACGGGAAAATCGCTTTCCTTAAACGAAAACCTTTTGGAAGATGTTTACAACATTCTAACGGTTTTGTCGTACTAAAACTAGCAAACAAGGTTTGCAGGTTATTCGATCCATGTTTGGATTGAAGCAAGCATTGTGTTGTTGGAATTATCGTTTTGATGTAATCATAATGGTTTATGATTTAATTCAAAACGGAAATGATTCTTGTGTATATAAGGAGGTTAGTGGGAGCGCACTGACAGTGGATGTCCTATAAATAATGATGATATATCATTTCTTGGAAATGATATTTCCCAAATAAAACAATCGGTGAAAGCTTGGATTTCATGAAAATTCTCCGTGAACTCGTACATTGAAAAATGTACGCGACCTGGTGTCCCATTCGCTTTGAGCATATGGAGTCACAATCAGGCCAATCCTAGTGATGGTCACTGGATTGATACTAAGAACATCCATTAGTATCTTAGAGAACTAAGGATGCTGTCTTAATCTATGGATAAGAAGAAACTTGAAGTGACTGGGATCACTACTCCAAGTTTCATACCGATAAAGACGACTATAAGTCGCAACAACGGTACAATAAAGTTTGAATAACGGAACAGTGAGCTGGAAATCTTCCAAGCAAGATACTGTTACCGAATAAACAAAAAATACGGGTTATTGCTGCCAGCTGAGACAGCAATAGAAGCCATTTGGGTCGATAATAAATCTAATTAGATTAGATATAGTTCTATTAGCAGCTGAGCTAGGCTACAGCGCAGGCTAAAGAATTAATGGTCTCATCAACGATCCAAATACATACTTCGATATTCATCTGATTCGTTAAGATCATACATCGTGGCGATGTGATGATCGAATAAATCGTATCAGATGATAATCATGCAAATCCGCTAACTAAAGCCTTTCCTCAACAGTTTGAGCGAACCGTACATAGTTCGGGTGTCAGACACTCGAGTGACTGGCTATAGGCCAAGTGGGAGATTGTTGGACAGTTATGACCCATAGCGTCACTATTTGTACAGATCATGGTGTTGTTGTACAAATTAACTATGTGACAAAGGAGATTGCTCTCTTATCATTTGTGATTAGATCACCATGATGTATAAATGATATGAGATCTCTATGATTTGTTCCTGGATTGAGAAGATATGAGACAATATCAATCCACGAAGGATAAATCATTAAATATCCCTAGTCAGAGTATTATCGAGATTGAACATCGATAATGCGTAAAAGACTAGTATTACACTTGTGCGCGTTATGAGGGCATAACGTCATAGTTCTCATATATTTATGTATAGGATACTCATGCAAGTGTAATAGGAGGTTGTGTTTACCGATGGTACGGGAAACATCTTCGCTCTGGATAGACCCCCTCGGAATTCCATTGGTAGTATGACTATATGTCTATGGAAGTCTGAAATCAGGGTAGGTGTATTTGGTCTTAACGTGAGACTTGCACCGCTAATACTTGCGACAATCAATATACTTTGGTTTTGGTCATCCAGGGCTTTAACAGGTTCTATGTATGCCTCTGCTGGGTATATTGAGAATCGTAGTGTGTTGGGTGTGATGTCAAGACGGAATTATCACTCCAGTCATAGTGGAGATGATGGTCACGTATGATACGTGACTGGTTCTCTTGAATGCTGCAGCTATCGGGATATTATGACTAGGTCATGTATTTCTGATTATAGAGACTAGTTACCAGAGATCCGATATGTGCTTTGTACGGGGCAGACACAATTCCAGCCCCAGGCCTAGCATGTGACATCCGATACTGGATCGAAATACGTAATACTACGTATACTACGCCTGATATAGATCACCTTATTCCTGTAAGGATATTTCTGGAGAATTGGGTAGGCATGGCGCTTTGCTAGAAGCCACCTTGTCTTGTAAATCGATACAAACGTAGTACTAGGTACTTACTGTGGGAACACAGGAAATCTGGGGCGACGCATGCTGTTCCTAGGCTCGCGGCCTAGTTGGGAGTACGGAGTAGCCACGGGGGACTAAACCGGAGAGTAATGGAGTCGCCACCCGGTGTGAACCGGGAAAATGAGATTTAAGGCCGCACTCACCCCTCGCAAGGAAAGACCTCAAACCGTTGGGTTCGGAATGGTCCTTACTTATGTCACTTGTAATGAAAGGATTTATGTAATAATTTAATCAAGCTTAAGTAACACTTATTTCCAAAAGTATCATGCTTCTAAATTCTCATATGCAAAATAAAACTTATGTACGCATTTCACATATATCTCACATTTAAAATTGCATGCTTAACGTATATCAAGATAGCAACGAACATACAACTTTATTTGCATATCACATTCGGGAAAACACAAGCACACATATGGGCATTTTTCCAAGCGGTACGTGGAATTGTAGCCCAAGTACAGACCGCACTACCGTCCATTCGGAATCGGCTACGGAATTTACGTCTGGGTTTCCATCCGATATAACGCAAGAAATAATACTCAAATGTTATCATGACATAAGCACATGAATTGTAATACATTAACATATTTGCATTTATACATGTGGAGATAGCTACTAGGAAAACTATGCATGAAATCTAATGAAGAGGACTCAGTTCAGTGGGTGCGCGTTCGTATAGCGTTCGTAAACGCGTTCGAACGGAAATGAAACAGAATGCTCACGTTCGTATGGCGTTTGTTAACGCGTTCGAACGGAAATGAAACAGAATGCTCACGTTCGTATGGCGTTTGTTAACGCGTTCGGACGGAAATGAAACAGAATGCTCACGTTCGTATGGCGTTTGTTAACGCGTTCGAACGGAAATGAAACAGAATGCTCACGTTCGTATGGCGTTTGTTAACGCGTTCGAACGGAAATGAGACCTGATGCATGATAGGGCAAAATGTATGCGCGTTCGAGTTGCGTTCGTAAACGCGTTCGAACGAGAACAGACCTGATGCATGAAATGGGAAGTACAACAGAAAAACAACAAAATAAAGGGGGCGCGGCGAAGTACTGCCGTAAAGGTGGCCTTTTGGGGCTCTTGGTCTCTCAAAGAGGGGACCTTTAGACCAACATACTAAGCCCATGCGCGTCACATCACACATACAAAAATAGAACCAATCATATCAACCAAGTATGCCCGATTGAACACATCTTACATCCAATCCGATCACACATCAACCGGCGCGGCAAAGCATCGTGGTAACGGGTTTTAACCCCTCCCTATAAGGGATCTTTCATTCCACTTACTAAGCCCATGCGCTTGATTGAACCATGCATAAATAAACAACATACAGAATTTAAATGACGAAAAATAAATAAATAAAAGCAACACAAAACAAGAGAAGGTGCCGTTTACTCAAGTGGCACGTGGAGTTGTGTCCCAAGTACAGACCGCACTACCGTCCATTCGGATTCGGCTACGGAATTTACGTCTGGGTTTCCATCCTATATACCACAAGAGACGACACTCTTCCATTCATCCAATACCCACAACATACATCATACACACAACGAATGCCACAAATATAGAAAATATAATCAAAATAAATGACCAGAAAATAAAATGAGAATAAGTGTGAAAGATACCCTCAGGTCTAACCTTTTAAGCCGTCTCTCGGACTCGAGTTCCACGAAGATCGGAAGGGGTAAAGCTCCGCAACTTTTCTGGTTCACTGGTTCAGCGTCCTAGCTCACTGCTTTGCTGTTTTGCTTGCGGTTCGAACTCCGTTCTGCTCCTATTCGGCCTCGGTCTTGCTGCTCACTGCTCGGGCCACCTGTTTTAACGTTTTCAATGAACTATTCCAAGTTTGTGTGAGTTCTTAGTGCAATTATATGTGATTATTTTTAAGATTATCTATACAGTTTTTATGTTACTGTTTTTTAAGGATTTGGGCTGCTGTTAAAGTGATTTTACTGCTGTTTGGGCGTGTAATACAGTGTGGTTTTTGTGGTAATTTTCGATGGTGGAGGGCTGCTGTTTCGGTGATGTGTGGGGGGTTTACGGAGGTGGTTTTCAGTGGTGGTTAGGGGCTGTATTCGTGGTTGTATTAAGGGTTGTTTTGGTGTTTGTAGTTTCGGTGATGTGAGGGTGGTTACTTGTGGTGGATTCGGCTATGGAGGAGATGGTCGGGGCTCTTTTGTTCTCTTTTTGTGTATATGTCAAGTGTGTTTTTCTTTTGTTTAGTCTTGGGTGTGTAGAGAGAGTCTAGAGAGATTTCGAGAGATTTTGGGTGTGAATTCTATGTGTCAATGAGACAATGGCTTTGGTTAGGGGTTGTTTATATAGAAGATGTCTAGGGTTTCACCTTGTCTCACAAGGAAGAGATCTTGTTTCCAAATTAGGAGAGATGAGAAAGGTATACATAAGATTGAGGGGGGACAAAATATTTTAAATTAGGAAGTTGTAATAATTAATTTGTGTTGGTTTAGGAATACAAATATTTTATATTGGTAATTATCTTATTAGATTAGGAAGTCAAATATATGATTGGCTTTAATTGGTTAGGATTGATTTTAATTAAGCATATCTTCTTTTTAGTTTTAGTATATAATATATTCGAATTATTTAAATTAGGCATGATTTTAGTTTAAGTTAGGTAAATATTTTATTTAATTGGTAAATGGTTTAAATATTTTATTTAAATGTTTAATATTTAAATTAATATTTATTTATTTAATTTGTGATGTGTTTTATGGGCTTTGGGGAGCTAAAAGGGCTGAGTATGAGGCTAGCAGCAAAACCAGAATTACCGACACCGTTCGAACGCGTCCTCGAACGCGACACGAACACCCGCAATCTGTTTTCCGTTCGAACGAAGTAGCGAACGCAGCACTAACGAAGACAATGAGCTTGTTTATTCTGAATTTCCCCTTCCGATATCCGTTTCCCGCGGCTTTCGTAACTTAAAAGGTAGTTGTCTCCAAATAAGACTCCTCATCGGGTTAATATGCAAGAATGTAGTGCCTACACTTACATGTTCGGATAGTCCGACGACCGAATTTACTGCCAACATATCCGGGGATCTCATAGGTCGCTTCCCGAAGATTCACCGATGACGTATGACTCGCACTTTAATTAATCTGGGATTAATTAGATAAGAGAGAAAATTAATATGGGATTAATTAATGAGATATTTTATCTGGGATAAAATATCATTAAAATAGAGATAATGATTAATTTGGAATTAATCGATAAAATTAATATATTCGATATATTAAACGAAATTGGATTTCGACGTGGAATTAAAATTAGATTTTAATTCGGGCGAACGAGTTAATTTAGAATTAATTCGTTAACGACATGAATAATGATTTCGATAGGCGTAATCATTTAATTACGTCGCAACGGAAAATTCATTAATTTGGAATTAGCGAACCCGAGCCGGGAGTGTTTGCGAGCGCATTCGCATTTCGAATTCGAGTGCGGCACGCAAGTCACATCAAGCGTCAAATCGCTAGTCACATCAAGCGTCAAATCATTAGTCACTTTGAGTGATGTGACAACTTGTCACTTGATTGATTGAGTGATGTGAATAGTTGATAGAAGTGGTTGGAAAGCTTTTTGAAAGCTTGATTGACATATATTATTATTTTATGATTTGGTATATGTTGAATTGATTTTAGAAATAAAAAAACTAATACACATTTCCTTTCTCTCTCTTTGGTTCACGAAATTGGAGCCAAAAATCCTCTTATTCTCTCTCGGCCAACATGCCATTTTTCTTCTAAAAAACTTAATGGTTTGACCGTGAAAATGGAGGAGAAACAAGGTGATTTTTGCGGCAAAAATTACCGAGTGCTAGCACGCTATCGGAGTCACGCGAAGGTGATGGGGAAACCCACCCGTGGGCTTGGAATACCATTCGAGAAGCTTGGAGCTTGGACCGATTTTGGAGAGCCAAAACAGTGGGCTGTTTTCAGTGCACTGCCGTGAGCATGGAGGAGGCAGAAAATGTTTTTGTTGTCCACGGCGTCGCTCAACCGATCATTGTGAGTATTCCATAACTTCCTTGATTGTATTCACACATGTTTCTTACTTTATAATCGATCATCGGGACCATAGAACTCCAACATAGTAAGATTATGTGCGTGTCGCATTCTTTAGCACGTTCAAAAATACCATTCAAGTAAGCAAATGTGCGTGTCACATTCGACATAACATTTGAATGTGAATTATGAATCAATGGCATGCATCTTACATTCGTTAGAGCTTTCAAACAATAATGCGAGTCAAAATTTTTAAGTATGTTTTTAAATCTATTTCAAAGTTGGGAAACCCTAACCTATATAAACCAACCTTAACCATTTTACATATTGTTGGAAACATAAAACACAAAGCCTTCATATCATTTGTTTCTTATTTCTTTAGTGTTCACCCTGAAAACTTAATTAATCTCATGTCTTTTTTCTTTTGGTGAGTTTCTCCATTAATAACAATCAACACAACCAAATCTTACCCAAATCCTAACCTTCAGAATTCTAAGGTGAAGATTATAAGCCAGATTTCCAGCATCGCGAGTTCGCAGATTTGATTCACTCAGAGACTTTAGAGGTTTTAAATAAGGATGCTTGGTATGGCCTAGAGAGTCTCTCCGGGCTATTATAGTTCAGATATTTAAGTCAGTAAAGTTAATGCAATATATCTTATAATCATCATGGTAACGTTTTACTACATAGTGAATTCAGGTGGTAACCTATATACGGAGTGATTTTTCTTGTTAAGAGTTTTCCACTCCGTCAAAGAATCTTTATGTTGATTTCGCTGATTGATTTGTTTATTTTCAGCTCATTAATTATTGCATAGATTAAGAATATGGAACTTGATTAGATTTAAAGGTGTATATTTTTTACCATAAAAATAATAATGATGACTTTTCCTAAGTAATTGTAGTTAGTTTTTAATTTCCGCAGTGACAACAATATCAATTCATGATCATGCAGTAACAATACTAATCCAACAATTGAATACGCATAGGCTATCCGTACTCTTTACGGGCTGCGAGCCCAATAGTGTCGTGGTCGCTGGCATCATAGACATAGTGGTAAATCCCGCTTCGCTCCTACAGATAGTGACTCCATTAGGGATAGAAAATCGGCTAGAAAAGTACCTTGTAATATTTATGGAGAGATTGAGGTTAACCATGTCTTCATTCTTTTGCATACCCTTCTAAACTTCGATAGTGTTACATATCAAGAAATCGATTTCACTCAAGGCGATGGATCGTTATGTGATGATAACCATCACTTGTTGGCAAGTAACTTCAGGTATAAAAAACGTGCGTTCATTGGTTGATCAAACCATTGGGTGGGGAGAGCTAATTGTGGACAAGCCTTCGCAAATGAGAGCCTAAGCCCAAACCTTAAATTAAGCCCACATGTGAACCAATAGCTGATTCCCTATAGGATAGCCTCTCTAATACTTGTCTTTGGGCCCTAACCATTTGAAGTCATTTGACATTTTTACAATGAATTATAAACCTATTGGGCCTTTAACTGGGACAAGTTTGTATTTCATGATAATTTGATTAAATGTTTTGAAATGTCAATGTGCCAAATTGTATGAAAACCTTATTGGACATAAAATATTTCATCATGGTCCAAAAATGCCAAAAACATGAGTCTGATACCCATCTTGGCTTTCATCAAGAAAGGTACGCCATGTTTTGGCTCATTTTGATATTCTGAAATATTTCAAGGCCAATCCCAAATGACCATGATTACCAAGTTTCCAATTCATCATTTCTAAACAATGACACGATCCCCATATTAGGCTCAGTCTTTATAAATGGGCAGCATTGTCTTTTAGCGATGGAAAAAAAACGAGGTAGGCAAGGTTTACCTTTTTAGCATAGAAGATAACGAGTTTATGTATTCGATGTTGGTACACAAGCCTGTTAGTGTTCCTAGAACATGCCAAGGATCTCTAAGATGATTTATGTGTGAATACATCAAGAGGAGCTGCGGAAATACTCACAATGATTGGATGAGATTCAAAACTTTTTCTTTGAAGATGGAAGCTCCAAGCTTTCTTTGTTGTTGTAAGCTCATGGGTGAGTTTCCCTATCACCTTCTTGGACTCCCAAAGTGCCAGCTTTGTCCAAAAATTGAAACAAAATGAAAGAAAATTTTTGCTCTCCGAGAGTGCAAAGTTTCGGCCATAGTAGAGAGGAAAGAAGAGAGTGAGTTTTGTGTTTTGTTTTTCCAAAAAACAATTTCCAAAAATTCTTTTCCAAAAAGTGTATATATTTTCCAAATGCCAAAGTCAAAATGTGTTAAGCAAGTTTCCATAATTTCTCTCAACCACTTCCATCAATTAGATTGACTAGTGATGTAAGTTGGTGGGCCCAATTTTAAATTCAAAATTCAAGTGGGCTTGCTCAACACACTTCGGGCAGGGGTTCGTTTAATTCGATTAAACGAATTTTCCATCGCGACGTAATTAAATTCAATTTAATTAAATAATAATGTCTCGCAAAATTATTACGGAATTCGCTTACGAATTAATTCCAAATTAATTCGTTCGCACGAATTAAAATCCAATTTTAATTCCGCATTGAAATCCAATTTGAATTAATATATCTAATATATTATTTTAGCCCAAATAAATAAATTAAATAGAAAAATCCAATTTAACTATTAAATTTATTTTACCGATTAATTTCAAATTAATCGCGTTCTCTATTCTTCACGAATTAATCCCAGATTAATTCTTACCGTAATTAATCTCAGATTAATTTTCTCTCTCATAATTAATCCCAGATTAATTCTCTGTTCGAGTCAAATCTCATCGGTGAATCTTTGGGAAGCGACCCAAGAGATCCCTGGATATGTTGGCAGTAAATCCGGTTTTCGGACTATTTGAACACGTGCGTACCCGGTACCACGTTCTTACCGATTTACAAGACATGGTTGGCTTCTAGCAAAGCACCGTGCCTACCCAATTCTCCAGAAATATTCAACGAAGAATATACAATCTTTATCAGGCGTAGTATACAGTGTATTGCGTATTACGATCTAGTATCGTATGTCACATGCTAGGTCTGGGGCTGAAATTGTGTCTGCCCCGTACGAATCATATATCAGATCACTAGCAACTAGTCTCTTTAATCGGATAATCATGACCTAGTCATACTATCCCGATAGCTGCAGCATTTAAGAGTACCAGTTCTGTATCCTTGCGTGATCATCATCTCCATATGACTGAAGTGATATTTCCATCTTGACATCACACCCAACACACTACGATTCTCAGTAAACCCAGAAGAGGCGTACGCATAACCTGTTAAAGCCCCGGACGACCAAAACCAAAGCGTATTGATTGTCGCAAGTATTAGCGATGCAAGTCTCAGGTTAAGACCAAATACACCTACCCTGATTCGGATTCCCATAGACACATAGTCATACTACCAATGGGATTCCGAGGGGTCTATCCAGAGCGAAGCTGTTTCGTACCATTGGTAAACAGAACCTTCTATTACACTTGCATGTGTATCCAATACCCAAATATATGAGAACTATATCGTTAAAGTTCCATAACGCGCACAAGTGTAATACTAGCCTATTCCGCATTATCGATGTCCAGTCTCGATAATACTACAACTAGGGATATTTAATGATTAAACCTTTCATGGATTAATATTGTCTCATATCTTATTAATCCGGTACTAATCATAAGGACTTTTATCATTTATATATCTGAGTAATCCAATTACAAATGATAAAAAAACATTTTCCTTTGTCACATAGTTAATTTTGTACAAGAACACCATGTTCTTTACAAAATAGTGATGCTATGGGTCATAATTGTCCAACAAAGCCCTACCACACCTAGGAAGATATTGGACTTACCACATGTGTGGAAAATAATAAGGTTGGAAGGATATATGCTAATGTTTAAGCATACCATGTATTTCATACATTGCATGCATATATATATCATGCTAATAATTTCTGGATAAAGCCATCATAGTGGCCCGTTAGATTAGAGTAGGAGGCAGATTAGTTAGAGGACAGTTAATAAGCCCATAAATGGCCAACAATGAGGAATCTCGTGTAGCCAGATTGGAGGACAACTTGAACAAAATTGTCGAATAGCTATAAACTTTGGCCAATACAATGGCCAACATAATGTCACCTCAGACAGCAGGGGCTGAAACCAATGAATAGAGGCACGTAGAGCCTATAAACATAATGGCGGAAGAAATCCCCACTCTAAATAATGATGAAGACTTGGCTGAATACGCTACAAATAAGATTTCTGAATCTTGAGCTGAGGTCGAACTCCAAAAGTGGAAAGAGCAAATGGAGTTGGTTGCCTAAAGGGTGAAGGACAAGTATGAAGACCTATTGGATTATGACGTAATATCTTTTGAAGAACAATTACCTACCGAGTTTAAAATGTCGAACATGGCTAAATTCAATGGCTATGTTCGGCATTGATATAACGTCTAGTTTTAGGGGCATTTTAAGTATGACAAAAAATTATAAAACTATATAAATAGAGGTCATTTTTCATTTATTCAACATACCAATTCTCAATTCTCTCAAATTTAGGGGGGGCCAATTTTTTCATGTTCATTGCACATGCCATGTCCTTAATTTATGTGTTCAAGATGGTCTGATTAGTTTAGCACCTTTCATTGATCCTATTAAGAATGCACTTAATAATATTTGGTCATATTCTCAAGTTAGGAGAGATTGGGCCAAGTTCTGTAAATTAAATGGTATTAAAACGATAAAATTTTCACAAGATGTTCCAACACGTTGGAATTCAACTTATTTTCTTTTATGTCAAGCTCTCCAATACAAAGATGCATTATATAGTTTTTTTCTCAACATGTTCAACATATCACACATTTTCCTGGTCAATGAGATATTTGTGAAAAAAATTTAGAAATTTTAAAAGTTTTTAACGATGCTACAAATGTTTTTAGCGGAGTTTATTATCCTACAACACATTTATTTCTTGTTGAAAGTTTGAATATTGTTAATACTCTATATGAGCATGTTGAAAGTTATGATCCTAATGATATTATTTTGCTTGAAGCTATTGTTGTTATGAAATACAAATGGTTGAATTATTTTAGAGACATTCCATTACTTTATCTTATTACCGCAGTTTTTGATCATAGATTTAAATTAGAAGGTTTGAATAGTGCATTACAAGCTTCCTATGAATATTTAGAAATAATAGATGAAATTGATATTACAACAATAATAGCTAAAATAAAATTTGATTTAATAGAATTATTTAATGATTATGTTAGAGGATATAACTTGCAATCAGTATGACAATCTAATAGTAGCGAACCCGTAGTACAAACAAGACTTAGGGTAGGTGGTCGTTGATTACTACAACGAAATAAAAAACATAGGGATAACACGACTAACAACCCGAAATTAGATAATTATTTATCTACTAATTTCGAGTTTCCTACTGAAAATTTAGTGAGTAAAAATTTTCAAATCATTGACTGGTAGAACCGACATCAAAATGTATATCATGTATTATCAATTATTGCTAAAGAGTTGCTGGCAGCACCTGTTTCCACTGTTGCGGTTGAGCAAGCTTTCAACATGGGAGGCAATATATTGGAAGCGATACGATCTTCATTACATCCAAACACTTTAGAAGCAACAACATGTATGGATGATTGGACCCGAGCTGATCTGAGGCAATAAGAAGATGCCCCTGATGACTTTGAAGACTGGTTCGAAAATGCATCTGTAAGTGCAAGCGGAACATGAACTGAAGGATCAACAAAAACTGATAATGATGATTCATGATGATTGATCAATAAGTAAATAATTGTAAATTTCAATAGGGAACTATCTTAAAATTATAATGGAAGTACGTGAGCTTTGATTCCTCTCACCCTGAAGGATACGTAGCTAACTTAAGTTTTCAAAAATTTAAGTTCAAGCTCTTTAATTTAATATTTTTATTTTTATTTTTAATTTTAAGTAGTTAAGAATTTTATTTGTAATTTAATGTAATCTAATTCATAATTTTAAATAATTTTTTTTATCACATATTTTTTAAAAAAAGATTTAGTAAAATTTGAAAAAATTAAAAAAATTCGGTAGCCGAGTCTATCAGTGAGTGTGTAGATTGTCAATCATAATAATCACATGTTTGATTTATATCCAGCCAGATATACATTTAAAATAAATATTCGGCCGGACATGCACCGGGCTATCAATAAGTGTGCAGATTTTCAATTATTGAAATCACGAACATGATTGATGTCCGGCCAGACATATATTTGAAATAAATGTTCGGTCAGACATAGATCGAGCTGTAGTTGATGCATTGATTGGCAATAAATGGAGACAGTGATGAGATTTGATTTCTCCTTCCCTTTTTAATCCCAGTTTTGGCACTATAAATTAATGCCCAGACTCTTCACAAAGGACCGAATTTTTGGAACCTGGAGAGAACACTGAAACTTTAGAACCCTAAAATCTGAAATCCAAACCCTAAAACTCTGTCCTATGAAGTCTCTAGAGTTCACTCTATTCAGCAAGCAACCTAAGAATGATTTGGATTTTAGAGGCTCTTTCCGAGCCAACCACATCTTGAGGTAAGACCTGAGGGCACCATAACCTTTAATTTCTATTCCTGTGTTTTTTCTTATTTCTGTTTTAACGCACTATCTCCTACTGGACTTGACATACATCCAGCCACACATGCAGAAGTCATAAAAACATCCAGCCAAGTGATACAAATATCCGGCCACATTCCTATTTTATTTAGTTTGTACCATATCATTGTTTTACTGTTATTACATTCCGCTTTTAATGTTATCTTATCATATTCAGTTTTGATTATTAGTATGGATGTTTCTTTTTTTTTGTTACCCTTTTATTGTTGGACAATTATGACCCATAGCATCACTATTTGTACAGAACATGGTGTTGTTGTACAAATTAACTATGTGATAAAGGAAATTGCTCTTTTATCATTTGTAATTGGATTACCAAGATACATAAATGATAAAAGTCCATATGATTAGTTCTGGATTAATAAGATATGAGACAATATTAATCCATTAAGGTTTAATCATTAAAACATCCCTAGTCGTAGTATTATCGAGATTGGACATCGATAATGCGGAATAGACTAGTATTGCACTTTTGCGTGTTATGGGAGCATAACGGCATAGTTCTCAAATATTTGGGTATTGGATACTCATGCAAGTGTAATAGGAGGTTGTGTTTACCGATGGTACGAAACAGCTTCGCTCTGGATAGACCCCTCGGAATTCCATTGACAGTATGACTATGTGTCTATGGAAGTCCGAATCAGGATAGATGTATTTGGTCTTAACCTGAGACTTGCATCGCTAATACTTGCGACAATCAATATACTTTGGTTTTGGTCGTCCAGGGCTTTAACAGGTTCTGTGTACGCCTCTTCTGGGTATATTGAGAATCGTAGTGTATTGGGTGTGATGTCAAGATGGAAGTATCACTTCAGTCATATGGAGATGATGGTCAGGTAGGATACGGAACTGGTGCTCTTATATGCTGCAGCTATCGGGATAATATGACTAGGTCATGTTTATCCAATTATAGTGACTAGTTACTAGAGATCCGATATGTGTTTCGTACGGGGCAGACACAATTCCAGCCCCATGCCTAACACATGACATCCGATACTGGATCACAATACGCAATACTACGTATACTACACCTGATATAGATTACATATTCCTTTAAGAATATTTCTGGAGAATTGGGTAGGCACGGTGCTTTGCTAGAAGCCAACCATGTCTTGTAAATCGGTAAAAACGTAGTACTAGGTACGTACGTGTTCGGATAGTCCGACCACCGGATTTACTGCCAACATATCTAGGGATCTCATGGGTCGCTTCCCGAAGATTCACCGATGACGTATGACTCGCACATAATTAATCTGGGATTAATTATAAGAGAGAGAAAATTAATCTAGGATTAATTGCAGAGATATTTTATCTGGGATAAAATACTATTTAAAGAGCGAGAATGATTAATTTGCAATTAATCGATAAAATAATATATTTGATATATTATACGAAATTAGATTTCGACGCGGAATTAAAATTGGATTTTAATTCGGGCGAATGAATTAATTCAGAATTAATTCGCTAGCGATGTGAATAGTAATTTTGCTAGGCATAATTATTTAATTAAATTTGATTTAATTACGTCGCAACAAAAAATTCGTTAATTCGGAATTAGCGAACCCGAGCCCGAGAGTGTTTGCGGGACCACTCACATTTTGAATCAAGTGGGGCCCACAAGTCACATCACGCATCACATCATTAGTCACTCAAGTGATGGAAGTCTTGTCATATTTTTGGTGATTGACATCTTGACACTTTTGATTGATGTGAGCTGTTGAAGACTTTAATGTATTGTACCAAATTTTGAATTTGGTAAATGGTATTTGTTTTTTGGAAAAACAAATACACAACATACAACTTCATCTTCTTCTCATCTCTCCCTCACTCGGCACTTGGTGCCATTTCTCTCTCAATTCTCTCATTGGCCGAGAGACAAAAGAAGCAAATGGAAGATTTGTTGCAAGTTTTTCATGGTGCTAGCACATCCAATGAGTCTTACAAAGGTGATAGGGAAACCAACTCTTGAGCATGGAATCATTCTTGGAGCTTAAAGACCAATTGCAAGGGCTTGGCCGAATCATACCAAAGGAGGAAAAGCTTGGAGCAGAATTTTTGTTGTCTTCGCATCGCAAAGCCGATCAAAGTGAGTATTTCCGCTACTTTACTTTGATGTATTCACACGTTTATATGCTTAATTTGATCTTGGTTTGACCTAGAACATCCAACAATGGTATCAGAGCGGTTATTAAGCATGAAATTGAATTAGGGTAAAATTGATTTGAGCATGATTTGATAAAATTGATTGTTTGAGTATGCTTGAATGATGATAACTTAGAGTTATGCATGATCAATTTGATGAAAAATGAATTGGATTATTTTTTCCCAAAAATTTGGCTTGGCCGAATATGTAAGATGCCCTAAAGTCATGGTATTTTGTTCTTTTGATCATTGGATGAGTTGAAAGACATGGAAAATAATGATTTGAGATTCAATTGGATTGAAATCGGAATCGGAAAAAAAACCCTACAAATGCCGTGAGCATCAATAGCATGAAATGAGATGATTTTTTGTTTCAATAATGTTGGACATGTGTTGATGATGATTAGCATGATTAATTATGTAAATTGATATTTTGGAAATGTTAATTTGACTAATTAATTATGGCTAATGCACTTTAGTTAATTAAATTGTGAAATTTGGAATTTTAGAATTTAATAAATTTGGAATTGGGCTAATAAAGTTGTATTTGGGCTTAATGGACTTGGTTGTGCCAAGTTTGGTTTAGGTTAATTGGTTGGATCCAATTGGCCATAAAACCATTTCCATAAAGTCCAAATATAATTAAATGGGCCTTTAAAATTTTAATTGGGCCTAATGGGCCTAAATTGATTTTTGGCAAAGGGTGATTCCTTATTGGGCTTTGGTTGCCAAAGTTCATGCCTTATAAATTAATTGAAAGCCCATTGGACTTTAATTAAATTGACATTGGATGTTAATTGAGCTTTGAGACCCGTAAAGATTAGATTTAGAATCTAAGTCGCAAAGGCTCATTAATAAAGTGTAATTATTTAATTTGGAATTAAATAAAGAATTAGTATTGAATTCAAATTAAATTGGATTTAATATTGTAGTTTAATATAATTCAAGAATACGTACTTTGAGTACTTATTCTTAAAACGAGTTGGACTCGCGAAAATCAAATCGTTGTTTGAACATTGGATGGTCATTAATTTCAGATTAATTAATTGGATTAGATTGATTGATAACATGTTTTGTGTGAATACATGGATGTGATGTATGAATACTGTATATCAGATGGATATTAGATGAGTGATGACAATTTTGGAAATTGTTGTAATAAATTTAAAATTTATTAAATTGGACCTGCGTGTCCAGCCTATTACCTCTTGATTATTTGTATTTCTCTTCTCACATATTCCCCTCAATATAAATGAGGTTTCATTAGAAGTGTTATGTAATTGGGTAGAAGTAAGATTTGTGCTAGCCGGAGAGTGGAAATGGAGAGATTTGTTCTAGGAACAAGTTGTTTTAAATATCCATCCGCATATCATTATTAATTTATTTATCACGCCTTATTATGCTTTTAGAATGCATGCTTAAGGGTGTATGATGAGACCTAATCAAAGATAATTAATTGGTTGCCAATTACGCGAAAAACCCTCAACAAATATTAAGCGTTTTTCCTTCCATTGAATGATTCATTCTCAAGATCCAAGATTGGCCCTGGTTTGTTGGCCAAAGTCAAGACATTTGTCCATTGCGGATGTGTTTGAATCATGAAGGCTGTGTTCCATATCGCATGTCTTGTCCAAGTTGTGATTCGTTGGCCAAAGTCAAGATCACTTCTTGTCCATCGACATCGATTACGAAGCTTTCCAAGGTCAATGGGTCTCGCTTAACTGGAATCATTAAGTTTGTTGTGCCAAAGCCAAGGCTTGGTTGATTCAGAGGAAAAAGGTTAGGGAATATATCAGATATATTGGCATATATTAGATATATGTTTCGGACTTGGATGTCCACCTACTGGATCTAGGAATTGGATGAGATCCAATTGATCTTAGAGATCTACCTAGTTAAATATCATACAGCTTGTTGGCCAAAGCCAAGGTTGTGTGTTATTTAACGGGATCCTAGCCCACTGAAACAAGGTTTCCCGAGTACTCAACAGAGGGTTAGAGGCTCGCCGAAAAATAGTGGGAGGTAAGTATTAAATTTAAAATTTCGTTTAATACTTGCCAATACGCGCTCATTTCAATTTTTCGTCATTAATTTAAATATATATTAGTTGGACTAATATTTAATTGTTGTTTTAAATTAAACAGTTGAACTGTATTCAAACTACTTCAAATTATAGTTGATTATATAATTGGATTATAGTAATCAATATATTTGAATTTAACCAATCAAATTATAGTTGATTATATAGTTAGACTATAGTAATCATTATATTCAATAATACCTAAAATCGTTGAATGGATAGTTGGACTATAGCAATCACGATAACTGAAAGATTAGCGTTTAAAACATAATCTTAGGAGAAAATATCCTTAAGCGGCTTTAATTTTCAAATTGGGAATCAAACCTCAGGATAGTCCTGGAAACTAAGAAGTTACTCTATTTGATAGAGCAACCTCTTGGGCTTAAGCCCGGAGTTGAGCAAATAGTAGAACATGATCTTTGGAAGATTCATGTGATGATAACTTTAGTGCTCAATCCGCTATGCTTACTGCAATGACACTTTAATTTCGTTGTCAAAATTAAGGATTAGATGCTTGTACCATGATGATAAAATTAAAGATCTTCATAGATCTATTCTTAGATCTTAGAAGTATAAATTGCATAAGAAGCTATTTAGCTCGTGTATGTCAGAGGGTACATCTGTCGAGCACTAGGTATCGCAGATGATTGCTGACATCGATCAGCTAGGTTAGTTGCGCATTACCTACATGGCTGAGACTACCAAAGATTTGATCTTATAGTCTCTACCCGAATGCTAGGGCAGGTTCATTATGAACCAATAGTAAACTCTTAGAGATTTGATGGCTATGCTCTAGGAGGCAGAGCCAGAGCTTCTAAAAGGGGCAAAGTCAAAATCATCACAGTCTTCTAGGAAGACAAATGACATATCCCAAGATGTCTGCCTAAATTGTGGCAAACGGGGTCACTGGATGCGTGACTGCCGTATGGACAAGGCAGACATGAAGGAAGTGAAGGCGGGGCAAGGCTCCAGCTTCAAGTATGTTTGTCATAAATAGTTCACTATTAGTTTCAAAATTATATTTTTGATACTAGATGTGGTACATAAGATATGTACTGATGTGCGGAATCTGCTGATTAGTAGGATACTGACTTCAGTCGAGATTGACCTGCGAGTCGGAAACGGGACGAAAGTCGCTGTTTTAATCGTAGAAACCTAAGTTTAGGAACTACCCTTTGGGAATGTACTTAAATTAAGAAACTGTTATAATGTACCTAGTTTGACTAGAAACATTATCTCTATATCAGAGTATAACTCGTTGCGGGTATACCTTTATATTCTAGAACACTAAAGTATTTTATTTTATAAAGATGATATTGAGATAAACACATTAGATGTGAATAACATTATTTATATTTTGAATATAAATGAATCTCATATATATGCCATGACAAACAAATAGCTCAAACTGAATTAATTAGATGAGACTTATTAGTGGCATTGTTGTCTGGGACACATTAAACAAGACTCGTATATCCACACTTTCGAAGAGTGGATACTAGGACAGATTTGATCCTATTCAAATGATGTCTACGAATCTAGTTTATTAGGCAAAGTGCCTAAAACACCTTTTACTTGGTAAAAGTACAAGTGCCACCGATCTGTTAGCCCTCGTTCATAGTGACGTAAGTGGGCCCATGTCTAGCTAGGCCAGAGGTGGATATGAACGCTTCGTAACCTTTACGGATGTGGCATCGCGTTATGGTTATGTGTTTCTTTTAAACATAAATCGGAAACTTTTAATAAAATCAAAGAGTTTCGACTCGAAGTAGATAGACAGATAGGCTAAAGTATTATAACATCATGATTGGACCATGATGAAAAAACTTAAGCAATAAGTTTCTCAATTACTTGAAAGGGTATAATATTCTTTCAATGTAGACTCTTCACGGAACACCTCAATTTGACGGTGTGTCCGAACAGAGAAACCGAACTTTGTTGGACATAGTAAGGTTAATGATGAGTCGCTCTGAGCTACCATTTTCCTTCTAGGGATACATATTAAACAGTGCAATATTTATTTTGAATAAGGTTCCATAAAAATCTGTTTGACATAATTCATATTAGATATGAACAGGAAAGAAATCGGGTTTTCTCATTCCTGAAGATTTGGGAATGCTAGACATATGTTTGGATGATACCAAACTAAAACCCAAATTGGATAAGTGCCTAATTTGTAGGTTATCCTAGGGAAACCAAAGTATAGTACTTATACAACTCACAAGAGAACAATGTGATTGTTGCTCGCCATGCGGTTTTCCTAAGAGGAATACCTATATGCAGTGGTAAGTGGGAGGAAAGTAAAACTCGATGAAAATCAGAGTAATACTATTCCAGGCACCGATTCCTTAATGGAACACAAACAGTTCATCAAGGATGAAACTATACCACAATCTACAAATACACAAGAACCACGTAAGTTGGAGAGAGTCAGAAAACAACCTGGGAGGTATGAGTTTCTGATCTCACCTCATTAAGATGTCAATCTTATTGAGGAAGACAAATCGGCTACGTATGAGGAAGTGATACAAGGTATCGACTCCTTTCATGGAAAAGTGCCATGATGTCCGAAATGGATTCCATGTATACCAACCAAGTTTAGATACTGGTTGATGTACCGGAAGGCATTGTGCCTATTGGTACTATTTGAGTCTTCAAGGAAGACATACATGGATGGCAACAAACCAACATACTGAGCTAGGCTTATAGCGAAAATGTATCGTTATCAACATTGTGTCAATTACGATGAAACCTTTTAACCCGTTGCCATGGTTAAATCCATTTGGATAATGCTTGCTAATGCTGCATGTTTCATTTATGAAATATGGCAGCTGAACGTCAAAATCGTTTTCCTTAAACGGAAACCTTTTGGAGGATGTTTACAACATCCTGACGGTTTTGTCGTACCTAAACAAGCAAACAAGGTTTGCAAGTTAATTCGATCCATTTATGGATTGAAGCAAGCATTGCGTTCTTGGAACCACCGTTTTGATGTAATCATAATGGTATATGATTTAATTCAAAACGAAAATGATTATTGTGTATATAAGAGGGTTAATGAGAGCGTACTGACAATGATTGTCCTAAATAATGATGATATATCATTTCTTGGAAATGACATTCCCATAAAACAATCGGTGAAAGCTTGGCTTTTATGAAAAATTCTTCGTAGTCTACTTGGGATAGACAACCTTTATTCTAGGAATAAGGATCTACTGGGATAGATCTAAAAGTTGTTGACACTCTCCGAGAACTCGTACATTGAAAGAAATGTATGCGACCTGGTGTCTCATATGCTTTGAGCATATGGAGTCACAATCAGGCCAATCCAGATGATGGTCACTGGATTGATGTTAAGAACATCCTTAAGTATCTTAGATGAACTAAGGATGCTTTCTTAAGCTGTGGAGAAGGAGAACTTGCAGTGACTGGGTTCACTGCTGCAAGTTTCCAACCGACAAAAACGACTATAAGTCGTAATAAAGGTACTATATAGTTTGAATAACGGAACAATGAGCTGGAAATCTTCCAAGCAAAATATTGTTGCCGATTAAACAACAAAAGCGGAATATTGCTGCTGCTGAGGCAATAATAGAAGCACTTTAGATCTATATAATCCTAATTAGATTAGGTGTAGTTCTGTTAGCGGCTAAGCTAGGCTACAGCATAGGCTAAAGAATTAATGGTCTCATCAACGATCCAAATATATACTTCAACTATTCATCTGATTCGTTCGGATTATACATTATGGCGATGTGATGATCGAATAAATCGCATCAGATGATAACTTTGAAAATCCGCTGACGAAATCTATTTCTCAGCAAAAGTTTGAGCGACCCGTACATAGTTCAAGTGTATGACACTTGAGTGATTGGCTATAGGCCAAGTGGGAGATTGTTGGACAATTATGACCCATAGCATCACTATTGTACAGAACATGGTGTTGTTGTACAAAATAACTATGTGACAAAAGAAATTGATCTTTTATCATTTGTAATTGGATTACCAAGATACATAAATGATAAAAGTTCATATGATTAGTTTCAGATTAATAAGATATGAGACAATATTAATCCACTAAGGTTTAATCATTAAAACATCC
This sequence comes from Zanthoxylum bungeanum, assembly GCA_019454045.1. Lineage (NCBI taxonomy): Eukaryota > Viridiplantae > Streptophyta > Magnoliopsida > Sapindales > Rutaceae > Zanthoxylum > Zanthoxylum bungeanum. Next base: position 15,461 of record SKCR01019181.1, on the reverse strand, counting down.
ATAGTCGTAGTATTATCGAGATTGGACATCGATAATGCGGAATAGACTATTATTGCACTTGTGCGTGTTATGGGAGCATAACAGCATAGTTCTCATATATTTGGGTATTGGATACTCATGCAAGTGTAATAGGAGGTTGTGTTTACTGATGGTACGGAAACAGCTTCGCTCTGGATAGACCCATCGGAATTCCATTGGTAGTATGACTATGTGACTATGGAAGTCCGAATCAGAGTAGGTGTATTTAGTCTTAACCTGAGACTTGCATCGCTAATACTTGCGACAATAAATATACTATGGTTTTGGTTGTCCAGGGCTTTAACATGTTCTGTGTACGCCTCTTCTGGGTATATTGAGAATCGTAGTGTATTGGGTGTGATGTCGAGATGGAAGTATCACTCCAGTAATAGTGGAGATGATGATCACGTAGGATACGGAACTCGTTCTCTTATATGCTGCAGCTATCGGGATATTATGACTAGGTCATGTTTATCCGATTATAGAGACTAGTTACCAGAGATCCGATATGTGCTTCGTACGGGGCAGACACAATTCCAGCCCCAGGCCTAGCACGTGACATCCGATACTGGATCGCAATACGCAATACTACGTATACTACGCCTGATATAGATTACATATTCCTTTAAGTATATTTCTGGAGAATTGGGTAGGCACGGTGCTTTGCTAGAAGCCAATCATGTCTTGTAAATCGGTAAAAACATAGTACTAGGTACGTACGTGTTCGGATAGTCCGACGACCAGATTTACTGCCAACATATCCAAGGATCTCATGGGTCGCTTCCCGAAGATTCACCGATGACGTATGACTCGCACATAATTAATCTGGAATTAATTATAAGAGAGAGAAAATTAATCTAGGATTAATTGCGGAGATATTTTATCTGGGATAAAATACTATTTAAAGAGAGAGAACGATTAATTTGGAATTAATCGATAAAATAATATATTTGATATATAATACGAAATTAGATTTCGACGCAGAATTAAAATTGGATTTTAATTCGGGCGAATGAATTAATTTAGAATTAATTCGCTAGCAATGTGAATAGTAATTTTACTAGGCATAATTATTTAATTAAATTTGATTTAATTACGTCGCAACGGAAAATTCGTTAATTCAGAATTAGCGAACCTGAGCCTGAGAGTGTTTGCGGGACCACTCGTATTTTGAATCAAGTGGGGCCCACAAGTCACATCACGCGTCACATCATTAGTCACTCAAGTGATGGAAGTCTTGTCACATATTTGGTGATTGACATCTTGACACTTTTGATTGATGTGAGCTGTTGAAGACTTTAATGTCTTGTACCAAATTTTGAATTTGGTAAATGGTATTTTTTTTTTGGAAAAACAAATACACAACATACAACTTCATTTTCTTCTCCTCTCTCCCTCACTCGGCACTTGGTGCCATTTCTCTCTCAATTCTCTCATTGGCCGAGAGACAAAAGAAGCAAATGGAAGATTTGTTACAAATTTTTCATGGTGCTAGCACATCCAATGAGTCTTATAAAGGTTATAGGGAAACCAACTCTTGAGCATGGAATCATTCACAAAGCTTGGAGCTTGAAGACCAATTGAAAGGGCTTGGCCGAATCATACCAAAGGAGGAAAAGCTTGGACCAGAATTTTTGTTGTCTTCGCATCGCAAAGCCGATCAAAGTGAGTATTTCCGCTACTTTACTTTGATGTAATCACACGTTTATATGCTTAATTTTATCTTGTTATGACCTAGAAAACCCAACATTTGATCCATGAAAGATGTCCGGCTAAACCCATGTTATGTCCGGCATGACATCCCTAATTTGAAATATATATAGCTATATATGATTATTCTCATTTGGTATATAGAATGGAAATCCGCACATAAATTTCATAGCTGATTCCGAATGGATGGTAATATAGTCGATACTCGGAATACAACACTGCATACCACTGGGAAATGATTTTACGAAATGTTGGTTTTACAATTCGCGCTTTTACTAATACTATGTTTTATTTCCAGCATGTTACTATAGTGATGTATGTACAAGTCATGCTTTTACTAATAATATGTTTTGTTTCCAACCTGTTATTATAGTGATGTATGTTTATGTGTTTGTTATTCACAAAATGTACGACCAGACTCATTGTATATCCGACCAGACATCCATTATATGAGACAATATCTTCCAGGCTCTAGTAAAGTCAGGTCGACTGGACATGCACCCCACCTTGCTTATTCATTGTCCTATTAACAATTACCATGCTTTTCAGTCCATTTTATTGATGTTAAATGTTGTATTATATATTTTATTATTATCTATGTATGAACTCTATATGTTTTATCTCTTATGCTTACAAAGAACATTCAGCTATACATGCAATATGTCCGGCCGAACATGAATGTCCCATAAGAATATCCGGTCTGGCTTCTATGAAGCCAGGTCGGTGAGATACATCTTTTATTTAATGCAATAATTATTTTCTTTTGCTAACATTTTACTGCTTTGGGACATTTAACTTTCTTTATCAACTCTATTTTTTTATTGTCTTATTACTAATGTGTGTGCAATTGTGTGTTTACAACTATTAATTGTGTGATATTGTATTATAAGATGTAGTGATACCTCCTTTAAACCTGACAATTATACTGACATCAGTAAGGGATCATTCAGAACCCAAGTAGGTTTAAGGTCGAACCTTGCGAGGGGTGTAGTGCTGCCGTAAATCCTTCCCAGTATTTCATACTAGGTGGAGACTCTTTTATTCTCTAGGTAGTCTCTTTGGGCTATCAGTAATCTCAACGAGCTACAAGCCCAATAGTGTCGTGGTCGTTAGCATATCGGTAAATCATGTTTCACTCCTATACCATAAGTGGTCGTAAATGAACTTGAGGTGTCAATTACACTTGTAAAGAACAAAATTAATGTCTTTGGTCTCGAAATAGGTTGAGAATAATGATTACTTAGGGAAAGCAATCCAAAACATAATAAGGTCTTCGAAAATGACCTTGAGTGTTGTTGCATCGTGTAATAAGACTACTGCACATTTGTTGATGTGTCGGTCAGCATGTTTATTGATGCAACGATCAACAAAGCGATTAAAAAAGTGGCCTATGAGATGTTGATATGATATCAATGAGATAATGGAATAATACTATGTGATAGATGTGGGAATCATCCTTAATACGTTTTGAGTTGGACGTACAAGTCATCCTTAACAAGTTGGATAACTTTTGTAAAGCATTGGAGACTCATGCGAGAGCTTGATGTGAAATATGAGAAAGCAGGAATTTACAACAGTGGGTCAAATGGGAACGGGATACAAGTTTTTTTTTTAATACAATCGAGTTAAGAAAAAAAATCCTCGAGTGAGTTGGTGAAAGCAATGCACAGTATGAGTGAGCTTGTACATGGTCAGTACACATGTACGAATGAGATATATGAGATAAAGTGAACGGTTGTGTGAGCAACAACTGTGTTGGTATTGAGAGCAGATTCGTTGTGCTAATATTTTGGTTTGTTGCTTGGAGGACATGTATCAAACATTTAGCTAGAACTCGAATAGTTCAGTGAATGCCTTGGGGGCAATGAGAATGTAAGAATTGCAAAAACATCTTAGTTTGTTGCCTAAGAAAAGTTAAACGAACACTTAACTGGAATGCTGAAAAGTTCCTTGTGGTCTATAAGAACCTCGTAGTGTGCGAGTGTTTTGGCTTGAATGCCTTGACGGTGTGAAGCAATGTCTAGCCACTAGAGTGTGGGATTCTAAGAAAGTTGTAGCTTGTTGGCGGGAACTCGGTTATGGTGTAGACCAATACAGATGAATTAATATGAAAGACTCAAATGGTCAAGTGGACCTAATGACAAAGCGAAATAAACTAGAATGGCTATTACGATGGAATTAATGCTCGAGATGATAGCAAAATGACTTAGTGCGGCCATCGAGATGGATTTAATGCTTGTAATGAAGCAAAATAGACAATATAATGGTCGTTTAGACTGATTATTACTAATGAGGGAGCAACATTGATTAAGGGTGGTCATCAAGATGAATTTGGAGCTCATGATATAGATAAATGATCTTGAAATGGTCATGAGAATGAGTTAATTGCTCGTAATGAACTTTAGTTCTATGTGGGAATTCATTAGAAATTAGCGGCAACGATACAAGCTAAAATGGGGCCATGTTTTGTATATTTTTTGGGAGACCCTGTGGGCCAGCTTCAAGCATCATGAGAATGTTAGAGGCAAAAATCCTCACTTTCTAAAGAGATGCGTAACATCCTTTCGAAGACATGATGCTACCTGCAAGAGACATGGTTAATCCATCTCCATGAACCTCTAATCTAACGAAAAACGGACACGACGCACACTAAAACTTGGCAACCTGGAACACAGTCTAGCAACAAAATATGAGATATAATAAACATCAAATATGCAATATGACCTCATGTCTAGTATTCAAGACAAATCCAAAACACATCATCAATACCCAAGGGTTTTGTGCTTAAAACTATACGTACAAACCAAAAATTTCATTTATATATATACAAAACAATATGCACAACACGAACATAAATAACCAATATAGCTTCTAGACTTCTACGGTATTTCCTAGGACTCTAGAGTGGCTGACTGCAACTTGGGTGATCCGTCTTCTCGAGCATGACTTTTTGAAACTTGGACGGCTGACCGATCTGGTTGCCAACAAACAAAACTAGCAAACTATTGTCGAGTGAGTTATAAGGCTCAGTAAGTAACAACACTCATAACATAAAAGACGGGAGTAAATCTTGAAGGTAGTATATATAATTATATATATATAAGTTTGTTAGAGTGCTTTTAAAATATTTGTTGAAATGTGTGGAAGCCTATAATTGCATAGTTATTGAAAAACAACACAGACATACAAATTTAGAACTTCAAAGAAACATCGTGCTTGATCTTATATTGAAAATATTCCAAACATCGTACTATTTTTTACACTATTTATATACCAAGTCTTTTGAAAATACTTACATATATTGATCTACAACTAAATTCATAAGGCATACTTAATACAAAACCGAAACCTTAGACAAAATTATAATATCCAAATTATTTGAATTCTAAAATCAAACTCTTTTAACATATATCAGAAAATGAAACATATTTGAAATATCATCAACTCAGAAATTTAAAACTTTCTTTAGTAATAACTAAAGTACTAATCTTTATACGGAAAACCTTTCGAACGTTCAAGGTCCAAGTTACTTATAATTACATTTACAAATTCGGAAACATAGCTTATACATAATCACAAATCCTTTATATATCAATCGTACACACACAAATTCAAAAGCATACTTACATTCATACATTTATGGAAAATATTTCAAACATTAGAGCTTTCATGTATACCTTCCACATAAAAATCTCTGAGAAATACATACATATGTAAATATGAAGATCTTAATTCATTCAAACCTTTAAGATATTGTATAATCAACAACAGAGTCGTACAGAACTTTCAGAGACCAAAAGTCATCAAATAATGAAATTAAAAGTCAAAACGTGCAAAGAAAACATGATTGAGTCATAAACAAACATAAGTACTGGTTTATGTATACAATGCTCATACGGAACTCACTACCTATTTTAGAATAGGTACTTGATGAATGTCGTCCGAACAGACTCTTTATCCAACAATATTATGACACAATACTAACTCATCAACTAATCTGTTCACATATACACATTACAAACATAAATCTGTATAATCAATCCCATCCACCACCAAAAACGGAAAACATATGGTAACTAATTTAAACTCATCTTTGAAAATACTTCATAAAACTAATCTTTGGGAAACACATAAGAAAACTGATCTTTTGAAAATAGTTAAAGCAAGACCATGTCGTCCAATGTCCGAGTCATGCGCCCTGATCGAACAATGTATTAAAGCAAGACCATGTCGGCAGAGAGTAACAGGTCGGTCTACTGCAGATGAACATGACCATATACAAACACCACGATGATTTTAAAATCATAAAACCAATAAAACATTGTACGAGCGACGTGACAGAAATATATCATATCATAACATAAGCAAAATCAAATATATTTCATTTAAAAGCAAATCTTACTGAAAATAAACTTTTCAAAATACCTTTTGAGAATAAAACCTAGGCAAATGTATCTAAAATATATCATAAAACTAATATGCTATAAATGAAATCATATTCCAAAATCAATATTATTGTAAATTTGTATCAAGCGTCTAGAAAATAAACTTTTCAAAATACTTTTTTTAGAAAAACCATAAAGCAATAGTATCCAAAATATATCATAAAACTAATCTGTTGTAAACGAAATCAAATTCCAAAACCAATATTATCATAAATCTTTATCAAGCATTCAAGAATTAACTCAACTGAGCGAATAAATCAAACGTCCTATGTTTGAGTCGCGTGCCCTGACCAGATATTATGCGAAAGCAAGACTATGTCAATAAAGGTAATGGATCAGACTATTTCAGATGGATAGGACCCTATACAAGCCCCACAATGGTTTCAAAAATCATAAAACCAATAAAACTTAATTCGAGTGCCGTGGTGGAAACATATCGTATCATATCGTAAGTGAATTCAAATATATCTCGTTCAAAAGTAAGACTTTTCGAAAATAAAATTTTCATATCACTTTTTCCAAAAAAACATATAAACAAGAGTATCCACACACATGTCAGACATATCACATAAAATATATTACATCCATCAATCATTGATAAGTAACTCGTACATCGAGATACAATAACATTATATCACATATTGATATATATATATATATACACACACACACACATCTTCTCTATAAATAAACAATAATCGGTATGTCAGATATCCATCGCATGGAATACTTACTTGGCTACATGAATACTCCTGATCCTAGTCAAATTTGTTAAAACAAATTGTAAAACACGGTTAGAATCGTGTTATGTGGAATTCCTGACGCAACTATAACAAACATTCAAACTTTCTCGAAACAGCCAAATCAAGTCTGATTCTAACGATTTCAGTTTCTTTACTCTCAATATACTAGATACAATCTATTCACAACACCAGATTCACTATTGACCTAAAATCAGAAAATCCTCCAAAAAGTCCGAAAATATTACGAACGGACCCGGAATCTTTCAAATCCTTCATATTTCTTCCAAAATCATTCTAACACTCTTAATACATAATAATATACCATTTTAAGACAACTCGTTAGCTGAAATCCTTGAATTATTTATTTTCTAAAAATCAGTCGAAAAAGTTTCTAAAATTGCTATGGAAGGATCATAACCTTTCGGAACTTTCAGAAACCATATAAACTTTATCATATCATCATAATTAACTCATATTTATCATTATATTCATCAAAGCATCGACATACGAAAAATCAGGTTTTACCAAAAACTCACATAACCTACCAGATCGATCTAATACATTTTGATTTCACATGGATTCTACCAACTATTAAAGGAGGCCACGGTTCGGTTACAGTTAGAATCTGTAAACAAACAGTATGGTTATGGTTTATAGTTCGGTTAGAGTTTTGTAACTGTACGATTAACCATAACAAAGCCGAACTATACGATTTGGGTACGGTTAATCGGATTTTCTAATTTAAAAATTAAAATTGATTTCAAATAAATGTTAAAATATTCTATTACATAGAGCTTGTACTTAGTTTTTACATGATTAAGCTGCCTACGTATCCTCATGGGTATAGAGAGGAATCAAAGCTCACGTAGTTGTGATACAATTTTTTTAATTAGTAACCCCATTTATTTTACATGATTAAGATTTAAAAAATTACAAGCTATATTTTATCATTATTATTCTTCTTCTTCGGGGGAAGGCGGGCCGTGCCCATTTTCGTTGAGCCTTTAGTTCCAGTATCGATGTGGTCACATAAATCTTCAAAAGAATCTGGTACGTGCTCTTATTGTTGTAGTTCAGCTCTTGAGCAATCATCAAGACGGGTTTGGGCTTCCAAATATGAAGGATGCAAAGAAAATCTTCTGGTGTCTAGGATATTGTCTCATGAGCTGAAGGCTTGCTCCACTGCTACAGTTGACACTAGTGCTGTAAAAAACTCCATGGCTATAATGGAAACAGCTGGAAATAATCCTTCATGTCGACGCCACTTTCAAGTGGAAACTCGAAAGGTGTTATTAAATATTAAGCAATTTAAAATGATCAATGGTGGTAGATTTTGATTTTTTGTTTCTTTGCATTAACCATCTACTTCCAGTAGTGGGCCTTTAGGCTTGGACAGAGTAATCAGACTGACTGGTTTCACTACCGGGTTGAGGCCTTACACACACATATAATCGTCAAATAATTCATCAATAGTATTTCTTATCTCATCAATAGTTACAGATAGTCTTGCCTCAATTGTTGTAATAGATAAAAAGGAAAATAAATTTCTAAAGCATTTTCTAAACCATCAATTTTAAATCTTAGATCAAACACAATTGTAATAAGATAAAGCTTTGGTATGTTTTTGAAATAAGTAAGCCATTTTTGTCTCATTAAAAAAATACAATCTTTCAAATCTGAATTTTCATCAGTTTCATCTTCTTCACACTCATGTAAAGTCCCAAAAATGTTAGAGTTTCAAGCATAAAAATGTTAGAAGTCGGATAATAAACACTGCTTAAATTATTAGTTGCATCATTAAAAACCTTAAGATATTCAAAATTTTAGCACAAACATCTTATTTACTATGATACAAAAAAATTTGGGTATGATATTGAGATACAAATGTACACAATAAATCATTATATTCAAAACCTTCATTAAGTAGAAAATACGTTGAATTCCAATGTGTTGGAACATCACGTGAAAATCTTTTGGGTCTAACACCATTGAGTTTATAAAACTTACCCCATTCTCTTCTACATTTACTCTATATCAATATTAAATTCAGTGTTTGTTTAATTGGTGTAATATATATGTGAACTCAAAATTTTTAAACCTTTTTGCACACATAAATTTAAAATATGGCATATATAACGTGTTGGGGTATTAGCGCAGGCGCAGGGGAAGCTCGCGGTTCGGGCGAAATCGTAACTTTAAAACTTTTAAAATTACCAAATAAATTATTCAATAACCAATATGAATAATTCATTCATATTTCACCTAAACATATTTATTCGATATCAAATAACTATATAAATAGATTAGAAACATCGCGAAATTTTTACGAAAATGTTTTTCCGTAAAATGGCATAAAATACATTTTTGTCCGAACCGACCACCCAATACACACGGGGGCTGCCCAGGTCAGCCCCAATAGTACTTGGGAAGTTTTAGGCTTCCCGAACAGTGGCCAATTCACTGTTTGGATAGCGGACACCTGGTAAGCCCGAAACTCACCCGGTAACTCCGTTTTTCACCATTTTCGCATATTTCAACTCCGAAATAATTTCCGACAATTGTTCCAATGCCCAAAACACATCCAATAATTTTATATAACAGACTTTTCATCACCAAAAATACAGAATTTCTAGATCTAATTTGGTAACCAAAAATATCATTTTTCATGCTTTAAATCCAATTTTCTCAACATTAACACCAACCAAAGACACCACCTATGAAGAACTCAAGAACAATTCTAGGAGTTACAAGAGTGGTCATAACACTCTAGAATGGCAACAAGTCATCAAATGACAAAATTGAACAAATATTACAATAATATTATCCAATCCAACTTCACACATCATCAAGCCTCCAAATCCATCCTCCAAATCAAAAAGTCCCAAAATATAAGAAAGGACGAAACCCTAGAACTATTCTAGATATTCAAGAACAAGAAATAAGCTTTCTAAGTTTAAAATTATTGAATATTACCTTTAAATCTTGTAATTTCCTTAAACTTTTTCTTGAATTTCTTCACTTTCTTCCTTAACTCTTCAAGAAAGTTTGGGAGCTTTTCTTTTGGTGAAGGTTTCGGCCATGGAGGTAAATCGATGAAGAAAACAAAATTTTCCAACTTAAAAACAAGGCTTGACCGACTTTTAGGGGTAAAATGGTCATTTGGTCAATTTAATCTAATTAAATAATAATAAACTTTAAGTAAACAAATCTAATTTGTAAACTTTAAGCTTAATAAAAGCATGCCACATGTAACCAATAATAATCAAACATATTGCATAACATTTATGTAATATTGAAATAATTTAATTATCTAGATATTTAACATTTAAATACCTAAATAATTAATTAATGTGATATTATTATATATGTATTTTTTATTTACATTAAATAACAAATACATATATTAATGGCATGTGTCAAAATCTTATTTGACAATTAATTTATATGTATCAAATCAAATCTTGTATCAAATACAAATACACATTAATTATTAATTGACTGAAATACCCATAATGCATGTATTTTCGTTTAACCATTTAAACGATTCGAATTAACTCATTTAATCCGGTGAAGTATTATGAATAATCTATGTTATTCATAACGCGTTGCCCAAGTGCTCAATGAGTACACTTCATATTGCGGGACTCTCTAAGTTTAGGTTTATCCATCACAAAATCCAATTTCGTGTTCATAATTCACCCACTTATGAATATGACGACCACATATAATCTCTCTAAACTATGCAAGTCGAGGTCATTACATACATATAATCCATCCATCACAGGCTATCAATATTATACCGAGGATATAGATAAGAACGTCAAATCCTTAAGGTATAATATAGTCGACTTTTAAATTTATGATCGCTAAATAACACTCGGAACTCGCTTCCAAAGTATACCACTGCCATGGATTTACTAGATCACAAATACGTACCTGATACCTATGCCATGTACACAGGACTGACAGATTCTATCTGATACTCACATGATATCATGAGCATCAGTCCACACCCAATGAACATGTGGAGGTCTGATCTAAATAGATCGGTGACGTGATTGCCATCAAAGTGTTGAGGATATCTCATATATCCATAGTTGTATCTCAAGTCGAAGGACCGCTAATCTACTTGACTCGAGAAGATTCCTATTGATGTTGGTGTACCATATATTATGAAGTCTTCAGTGAGTCGTTCAGTGTTTATCAAATAAACACCTACATGTTTATACGAGTCTCGCAAGACTTATGGTTCATTGGGATTAACCATCGGACCAAGTCACGATATACGACATGTACTGGTTTCAACGGATTTTACTAACCGACCAGTGTTAGTAAATCTTGACCAGAAACTTTATTTGATAATATACATCTAGTAGTGACACTTCCCAATGTCAATTACAAACTACTTGGTAAATACACGCTACAAATATATTATCGGGTCTTTGTCTAATATATACATATCACTAAATCATATTTAGTTTCAATCTAATCTTAATTAGATCGAATATGTATATAAAAACAAGAAGTACTACCATAAATAAGTAATATTATGGAAAAATGAATTGTTCGTATTCTTGAATCGGACATAAATATGATCCGGATTGGCACTCCGAGCACCAACCCCAACATAACGTATATGAAAAACTTTCCTGCAACATTAGGTTGTCAAATTGATTTAAGTTCATTAATTGAGGCCATGTTTGCTGATGCATTATCAAATCCAATAATTAAAACCTTATACAATAACAAATATTCTCTTAAAATATTGTTAATCATTAAATATATATTATATGCAGTGTGTGAAATTTCAAAAATATGAAATGCAATAATTCTTTTTTGAATCATCCATGCATCATCGATCCAATGATAAGTTACACCCATGTATGAATGTGATTGTCAATGGTCACTCCAAATATCGCTACAAATTGATACACGTTCTTTATGTGATTTAAGAAAATCCTTTTAAATATTTTCCATTAATATATAATTCAATAATTTTACGTTTACATGTATTCCTAAGAATTCTACATGTAGCAGGATTAGCAGCTTTATGCATGAAATTTTTAAATATTAGTTTTTCACCAAAACTAAATGTTAAGTGTTCCATGGAAATAAATTTAGCCGATTCTTCTTTAAAACATGCATCAGTGTAATGAATAATTGAGTACTAGAAGATGAAGACTCATGTCCAGGACCAGAAGTGTACCTCTCTATTTTTTGTTGGGTTTTGTCTATCTCGTACTCAGTTGGATGATGTTTCCTTATGTGGGTTGTCAAACTGATGTACCCTATAATAATTGTAGACATCATTCTCCTCACCATTAATATTTACTATTATATGAAAATATTTTATGAATATATCAGACCTTCGGGTCTTGACTTGACAAGCGCATCCGGTGGTGGTGGATACACTGCTTTCTCGAGTAGGGAATTGTTATTCTTCCTCATTCGTAGATGGAACATTGATATTTTATGATGACCTTGCCATTTTTTTCATAACAACTAGAATATAAAGAATTTGAGAGATTGATATTGAGATTTAGAATGAGAATTTAGAATTGAGAGAAATTGAGTGAGTTTAAAAATTAGTTTAAGGGGGTATTGTATACACTGCATTTCTATACATAGCCCGATGATGAGTCTTTTACGAGAACACCTTCTGAAAATTGGGGAATTGTAAGTATATGTTGGGGTTTTGGGCAAAGAACGCGGCGAAAGCGCTATTCGGGCGAAATCATAATTTTAAAACTTTTTAAATTACCAAATAAATTATTCAATATCCAATATGAATAATTCATTCTTATTTCACCTAAACATATTTATTCAATATCATATAATGACATAAATAGTTAAGAAACGTCACGAAACTTTTACGAAAATGTTTTTCCGTAAAATGGCATAAAACACAATTTTGACTGACCGACTATCCAATACACATGAGGGCTGCCCAGGTCAGTCCCAATAGTATTAGGCAGTTCATGGGCTACCCGAACAGTGACAAATTCACTGTTTGGGCAGCCGTCACCCGGTTGGCTCAAAAGTCACCCGGTAACGCCATTTTTCACTGTTTTCGCTTATTTCAACTTCGAAACAATTTCCGGCAATTGTTCCAACACCCAAAACACATCCAATAAATTCAAATTACATCATTTTCATCCCAAACAACCCAGTTTTTCCTAGATCTGATTTTGCAACAAAAATAATCTATTTTTCATGCTTTAATCCAACTTTTTCAACATTAATCATATTAATCAAAACACCAATTCAAGTCACCACCAATGAAGTACCCAATAACAATTCTAGGCATTACAAGAGTGGTCATAACACTCTAGAATGACAACTTATCATCAAATGACAAAATTGAATCAATATTACAATAATATTATCCAAAACAACTTCACAGATACTATATGCTTCCAATTCCATCCTCTAAAACCAAAAGCCCCAAAATTTATGGAAAAGAAGAAACCCTAGATCTCACTAGATCATCAAGAAACAAGAAACAAATTTTCTAAGCTTAGGGATTTGTAGAATTACCTTTAATCCTCTCATTCATTAGCCTTTTTTCTTGATTTTCTTCTTTCTCCACCTTGAAACATCAAGGAACAATTTGAGAGCTTTTTATTCTTTAAAGTTTCGGCCATGGATGAGGTTAGAAGGTAAACGAAAATTTTTCACTTTAGAAAATCCCCATTGCCGACTCTACAAGGGCAATTTGGTCAATTTTATATTTTAATTTCATTAAATTAAAATAAAGAAAAAGATAAGCTTTAAGTTTTGACAAATCAAATTTGCACACTTAAGCTTAATAAAATCATGCCATTTATAACCAATTATAATTAAACATTTATCATAACTATTATGAAAAAAATTATCATTTAATTAAATATTTAACATTTAAATATCTAAATAATTAATTAATATAATTGTTATTATATATGTATTTTTATTTACATTAAATAACAAATACATATATTAATGGCATGTGTCAAAGTCTCATTTGACAATTAATTAATATGTATCAAATCAAATTTTACATCAAATACAAATACACATTAGTTATTAATTGACTGAAATGCCCATAATGCATGTATTTTCGTTTAACCATTTAAACGATTCGAATTAACTCATTTAATCCGGTGAAGTATTATGAATAATCTATATTATTCATAATGCGTTGCCCAAATGCTCAATGAGTACACTTCAATTGTGGGACTCTCTAAGTTTAGGTTTATCCATCACAGAATCCAATTTCGTGTCCATAATTCACTCACTCATGAATTATGATGACCGCGGGTAATCTCGCTAAACAATGCAAGTCGAGGTCATTGCATACATATAATCCCTCTATCACAGGCTATCAATATTATACCGGGGATATAGATAAGAACGTCAAATCCCTAAGGTATAATATAGTCGACTTTTCAAATTTACGATCTCTAAATAACACTCGGAACTGATTTCTGAAGTTATACCACGTCCATGAATTTACTAGATCGTAAACACGTGTAGGATGCCTATGCCCTGTACACAGGACTGACAGATTCTATCTTGATATGCACAGGATATCATGAGCATCAGTCCACACCCAACGAACATGCAGAGGTCTGATCTAGATAGATCGATGACGTGATTGCCATCAAAGTGTGGAGGATAACTCATATATCCACAGATGTATCTCAAGTCGAAGGACCACTATGCTCACTTAACTCAAGAAGATTCTTATTGACATTGGTGTAACATCAATTAGGAAATATTCAGTGAGTCGTCCAGTGTTTATCAGATAAACACCTACATGTCTATACGAGTCTCCCGAGACTCATGGTTCATTGGGATAAACCATCGGACCAAGTCACGATATACGATATGTACTGGTCTCAACGGATTTTACTAACCGATCCGTGTTAGTAAATCTTGATCAGGAACTTTATTTAAGGATATACAACTTATAGTGACACTTCCCAATGTCAATTACAAACTACATTGTAATTGTGCACTACGTTGTAAATCCTATGGTCTTTGTTTAATATACATGTATCACTAAATCAGATTTAGTTTCAATCTAATCATAATTAGATAACTAATTGCAAATAGATCAAATATGTAAATAAAAGACAAGAGGTGCTACCAGTAAATAAGTAATATTTTGGAAAAATGAATTGTTCATATTTATGAATCGTACATAAATACGATCCGAATTGGCACTCTGAGCACCAATCCTAATAGTATGAATGTCAGGAATGAAAGGAACTTCAAGGGCCACAGCCAAAAGCCGGCCAGACATGACCTATGTACGTCCTACCTCATCTCTAGCTAGTAAATTTGGCCGGACATGACTTGAAAACCCTAAATCTCGTTGGACATGATACAACTCTCAATGAATGAGTAGATTGTCAGTTACTGAAGTTTAAGGATCTGATTGTATCCGGTCTGACATATAATTCAAATTGTATAGCCGGCCGAACATGAATTGAGCTGTCAGCCTACATGCAAAATTAAACTATGTGGAATTACGGGCTTAATTACGTCCAGCCGGATATACATC
>SKCR01019180.1:0-49310 GCA_019454045.1 Zanthoxylum bungeanum | reverse complement strand
GCATATATACACATTTTTGAAAGTCAACTTGCTATTAGTTTTGGAAACAAAATATCAAAAAACAAAAACTCTCTCATTTTCCCTCTCATTGCCTTGACTCACTTCTTCTTCTCCTTTGATTTTTGTTTCAAAAATCAAACAAGCTAGCACTTAAAGAGTCGTGTGAGGTGATAGGGAAACTCACCATTGGGTTGGAAATATTCAACAAAGCTTGGAGCTTCATCAACATACAAAGATTTGAGTTTGAAATCGCACATCCGTTCAATGTAAGTTTTTTCCGCAAACTCACTTGTTTGGTTGTGCTTTGATGATAATTAATTGGATTTGTGCATCATAGAATTTGAGAAAATTGATTAGATTAATTTTTCCCCAAATATCTTAGCATGGCCGAAAATAACACCCTAGCATTCTCATGGTGATTTTTTGATTTTAGACTGTTGGATGAGTTTAAAGCATGAAATGAATATTAATTGTTAGTTTAATTGGATTGAAATCGAAATTGAATATTATTTCATGACATTGCCGTGAGATTGAGCATGTAGTGATAGATTGATTTTGCTTCAATTGTGTTGGACATGAATTGGATAATTAAACATGATTAATTTGGTTAATTAATGTTTTGAAAATATTAGATTAATAAATTAATTGTGTTAATTACACTTTAATTAAAATTAATGTGATATTTAGAATATTATGTTAATATAAATTAGTCTTTAAAATTGGATTGGGCTAATTTGTAATATTTGGGCTAATGGGCTTGGTTGGGCCAAGTTTGGTTTTGGACAATTGGGTTGGATCCAATTGGGCGTAAAACCATTTCCATAAAGTCCAAATATGACTTTTGGGCCTTTAAATAATTTAATTGGGCCTAATGGGCCTAAATTGATTTTTGACAAAAGGGTGATTCCTTATTGGGCCTTGGCTATTGGATTGGATCCATATTGGCCAAAGCCCATGCCTAAAGAATTAATTGAAAGCCCATTGGACTTTAATTAAATTGACATTGGATGCTAATTGGGCCTTTGAGACCCAATTGGATTGGATTTGGAATCCAAATCTTTAAGGCACATAAATAAGTATAATTATTTAATTTTGAATTAAATATGAATTAATATTGAATACAATTAAATTGGATTTAAAATTATAGTTCGATATAATTCAAGAATACGTACTTTGAGTATTTATTCTTAAACGAGTTGGACTCGCGCAAATCAAATCGTTGTATGAACATTGGATGGTCATTAATTCAAAGATTAATTATTTGGATTAGATTGATTGAATAACATGATTTGTGTGAATACTTGGATGTATTTGTATGAATAATGTATATCAGATGGATATTAGAAGGGTGGGGGAAATTTGGAAATTGTTGTAATAAATTTGGAATTTATTAATTGGACCTGCGTATCCAGTCTATTATATCTTTACTCTTTGTATTTATCTTCTCACCAATTCTCCTCAATGTAAATGAGGTTTCTTTAATGTATTATGTAATTGGGTAGAAGTTTGTATAATGCTAGCGGGAGAGAGGAAATAGAAACATTTGTTCTAGGAATAAAGTTTGTTATATATCCATCCGCGTATCATTATTAATTTATTCGCGCCTTATTATGCTCTTAGAATGCATGTTTAAGGGTGTATGATGAGACCTAATCAAAGATAATAAATTGGATGCCAATTTACGGAAAAACCCTCACTATAATATTAAGCGTTTTCCTTCCATTGAGTGGTTCTTTCTCAAGATCCAAGATTGGCTTTGATTTGTTGGCCAAAGTCAAGATCATTGTCCATCGCGGATGTGTTTGAACAATGAAGGCTTTGTTATATATTGCATGTATTGGGCAGTTGTGACTTGTTGGCCAAAGTCAAGGTCACTTATGTACATCGATGTGGATTACGAAGCTTTCCCACTGTCAATGGGTCGCGCTTAACTGGAATCATTAAGCTTGTTGAGCCCAAGACAAGGCTTAGTTGATTCAGAGGAAAAGGTTAGGATATATGTATTGGATATATATTTGGACTTGGAGGTCCACCTACTAGATCTAGGAATTGGATGGGATCCAATTGATCTTAGAGATCTACCTAGTTAAGTTTCATACAGCTTGTTGGCCAAAGTCAAAGTTGTGTGTTATTTAACGGGATCCTAGCCCACTAGGAAACTGGGTTTCCCGAGTACTCAACAGAGAGTTAGAGGCTCATTGAAATATAGTAGGAAGCCAGTATTAAATTTGCAATTTCGTTTAATACTTGCTAAATACGCGCTTTATTTTTCGTCGTTATATATTTATATTAGTTGGACTAATATTTTATTATTTTCTTTGAACAGTTGGACTGTACCATAACTTCATTTGTAGTTGATTATATAGTTGGACTATAGTAATCATTACATTTGATTGTACCCGATATTGTTGATTGAATAGTTAGACTATTGCAATCAAGATGACTGGAAAGATTAGCGTTAGAGACATCGTCATGGGCGATAATGTCTTTAACGATGCCAATATTCCAGATTGGGAGATGAATCTCAGGATTGTCCTGGGAGCCGAGAAGTTGCTCTATGTCATAGAAAGACCTCTCGGGCCTGAGCCTGAACATTAGCGGGTTGTTGATCATGAGCTTTGGAAGACTCACAGTGATGACAACTCAACTGCTCAGTCCGTGATGCTTGCCGCAATGAATCCGTAATTTCATCGTCAAAACAAGGGATTGGATCCCTATAACATGATGTTGAAATTGAAAGACCTTCATAGATCTAATCTTAGATATCAGAAGTATGAATTGCAAAAGAAGCTCTTTCACTCACATATGTCAGAGGGTACATCTGTCGAGCATTATGTATCGCAGATGATTGCTAACATCGAACAGCTAGGTCAGCTGGCATAACCTTCGAGGCTGAGACTTCCATAGATTTGATCTTACAGCCTTTGCCCGACTGCTGGGGTGGGTTCATCATAAACTACAATATGATGAACCAAGAGAAGACTCTTGGAGAGTTGATGATGATGTTGAAAGAAGCAGAGCCAGAGCTTCTGAAGGGCAAGAAGCGCGAGGTGCTTCTTACTTCGACATTTCAGAAGGCCAAGGCTTGGCCGAAGGCTTCTGGAGGTGTGCAGAAGAAGAAGAAAAGAAAGGGCAAGGCCAAATCGTCAAAGTCTTCTGGGAAGGAAAATGACATATCCCAAGATGTCTGCCTATATTGTGGCAAAGGGGTCACTGGAAGCGTGACTCCCGTGAGTACAAGGTGCACATGAAGGAAGTGAAGGCGGGCAAGGCTCCGGCTTCAGGTATGTTTGTTATTGAAATGAACATGTCTATTTCTAGTTTTAAAAATTGGATTTTTGATTCTGGATGTGGTACTCATATATGTACTGATGTGCAAGATCTGCAGATTAGCAGGAGACTGGCTTCAGACGAGATTGACCTATGATTTGGAAATGGGACGAGAGTCATTGTTTTGGTTGTAAGGACCTATGTTTTGGAACTGCCCTCTGGGTGTGTACTTTCATTATCAGACTATTATTATGTACCTAGTTTGACTAGAAATATTATCTCTGTATCTTATTTGACCCATTGTGGGCATACCTTTGTTTTTCAGAACACTAGCTATTTTGTTTATAAAGATGATTTTGAGATATGTACTGTTGATACTAATAATGGTCTTTATATTTTGAATATAAATGAATCTCAACATATAACATGACAAACAAAAGACTCAAATTGAGTAAAACATATGAAATTTATATGTGGTATTGTCCTCTGGGACACATTAATAAGACTCATATCCACACTTTCTAAGAGTGAATACTTGGACAGATTTGATCCTAATTCATATGATGTCTGCGAATCTTATTTATTAGGCAAAATGCCTAAAACGCCTTTTAGCGGTAAAGGTGTACGTGCCACCGAACTGTTAGCCCTCGTTCATAGTGACGTATCCGGGCCCATGTCTAGCTAGGCTAGAGGTGGATATGAATACTTCGTAACCTGGGATGAGTTCGTATCTTATGACAATTGGGCTAAAAGTTTCTAAAATACCGATGGGCCATCCTGGTTTTGGCCCCTTATCATTTGAAGTTGTTTGGCCATGTTATCGCAAAGGTGTAACCTGTTGGGCCTTTTCAACTGGGACAAGTTTTGCACTTGCAATAATGTGATTTGAAGCTTTAAAATGACAAGAGGCCGACTTATATATTCCATGCATTGCTCGCATACATGCTGACTGAGAATTTTAAAAGACACATAGATTCTCGTTGGGTTAGGAAAAAATGTGATAGCAAACATGAGCGAATCAGAGAATGAGGTATCCCGTATGGATCAGTTGGAGACCAATCTCACCAAGGTTACTGAATAGTTGCAAGCCTTGACTACTGCTATGGCTAATATAGTTGTGCCCCGTACTGGCGGAAACTCTGAGAATGTGAGGCGTGAGGAGCCTCCGAACAGGTTGGGGGATGACATCCCCGCTTTTGATGATGACATGGCTGAATATGCCGGGCAGGAAGAATAATCAGGTCTCAGGCAGAGTTGCAGAAGCTTGGGATCAGGTGAATCGGTACCCGTAAGATGAGGGGTAAGCATGAAGACTTGCTAGATTTTAATTATTTGAGGCAATGACTTTTGAAGAACAGTTGCCAGCTCAATTCACGATGCTGATTATGGCCAGTTTCAACGGGAATGGGGATCCGATGGTCCATCCCGCACAGTAGACCCGGCCGGCGGTTCGGTTCCGGTTCGGAACCGAACCGAACCGGCCGGTTTTTCGGTTCACAAAGTGTGGAACCGGAACCTAAAACCGAACCGGAACCGAACCGTTCGGTTCCGGTTCGGTTCGGTTCTTTTTTTTTTAATTAATAAAATAAAATAAAAAAATGAGATTAAATTTATAAATAAAAAAATTTATTACATTGAAGAGCTTGAGCTTAAATTTTTAAAAATTTAAGTTGCCTACGTATCCTCAAGGGTGAGAGGAATCAAAGCTCACGTAGTTCCATTACAAGTTTTAGTCTTTTAGACATATCCCCTTTGTAAATTATAATTTTACAATTATCAATCATCATTATCAGTTGATCCTTCGGCTCCGGTTCCGCTTGCACTTGTTGCAGAAGCATTATCGAACAAATCTTCACAATCATCGGGGGCATCTTCTTGTTGTCTCAGATCAGCTCGAGTCCAATCATCCACAAGCTGTTGCTTCTAGAGTGCTTGGATGTAATGAAGATCGCCTAGCTTCCAATATATTACCTCCCAAGCTGAAGGCTTGCTCAACCGCAACGGTGGAAATAGGTGCTGCCAAGATCTCTTTAGCAATAATAGATAAAACATGATATATATTTGATGCCGGTTCCACCATTCAAGGATTTTAAAATTTTTACTGCATAAACTTTCATTAGAAAACTCAAAATTTGTAGATAAATAATTATCTAATTCAGGATTATTAGTTGTCGTATCCCTAGATTTTTTATTTCGTTGCAATAACCAACGATCCCCTGCGCTAAGTCTTGTTTGAATTACCGGTTCGCTACTACTAGATTGACCTAATGTTCCTAAGTTATATCTTACAATATAATCATTAAATAAAATAATTAAATCACTCTTAATTTCGTCATTATGCTCGTAATATCAATGTCATCTAATATTCCTAAATAACCATAGTAAGCTTGTAAACCACCATTCAAATTCTAATTTAAATCTAGGATCAAAAACAGCAGCAATAAGATAAAGTAAAGGAATTTCTCTAAAATAATGCAACCATTTTACCTTCATAACAGTAATGGCTTCGAGCAAAACAAGATCATTAGGGTCGTCACTGTCAACATGCTCATCGAGAGTGCCAACAATATTCAAACTCTCAAAGAATAAATAATGTGTGTAGGATAATAAACACCGCTAAAAACTAAAGTAGCATCATTAAAAACTCTTAAAATATCAAAAAAAATTTCACAAATATCCCATTGACTAGGATAAAGTGTGATATTTTGAACATGTTGAAAAAAAAAACTACATAATGCATCTTTGTATTGAAATGCTTGACATAAAAGAAAATAAGTAGAATTCCAACGTGTTGGAACATCTCTAGAAAATTTAATCGGTTTAATACCATTTATTTTACAAAACTTGGTCCATTCTCTCCTAACTTGAGAATATGACCAAATACAATTAAGTGCCATTTTAATTGGATCAAGGAAAGGAGATAATAATTTTAAACCGTCTTGCACACATAAGTTTAGGACATGACATGTACAACGAATATGAAAAAATCGACCCCCTAAATTTGGTTCACATAAGGATTTTAAATCATTAATGGATGCAGTATTTGCAGATGCATTATCAAATCCAATTGTTAAAATTTTTTCTACTAAACCATATTATCAAAAATTACCTTCATCATTCTATAAATATTTTGTGCAGTATGTGGGTCATCAAAAACTCTAAATGCAATAAGTCTTTTATGCATGGTAAATGATGCATCAATCCAATGACAAGTCACACCCATGTATGAGTGTGTTTGCCAATGGTCACTCCAAATATCAGAACATATAGAAATACGACCTTTCATCTCTTTAAATATTTCATTTAAAATAATTTTACCATCTTTATATAATTTGAAAATATGACGTTTTGTTGTGTTTCGAGACATTCTACATGCAGCAGGGTTTAAAGCATTATGCACGTAATTAGTAAAATGAAGTTTTTCACCAAAGCTTAAAGAAAGATGTGCCATACAAGTTAATTTCGCAAATTCTTCTCTATTTTTTGCATCAGAATATTTAAATAAATCAACACTACTCGTACCTCTACTAGATGATGCATACCTGACCATTTGAGTCTGCGTCGTATCAATGCCAAATTCAACCGGATGATGTTTTTTTCCATGGTCGTATCCACCTGAAAATTTATAGATAATCCCACAATAGTTGCAAATTGCTCGTTGTGAACCATCTTCTAGGCGTTCCAAAGTTAAATGAATTTTGAAAATATTTGAGGACCGAGCCTTAACTTCTCTTCTCCGTGATTGTGCACTGACACTAGGGCCGCTCTCTTGGGTTGGCATATTTGACATAATGTTCTCAGATGAGCTTGCCATTTTTCGCTTGTTTGAGAAATTAGGAAGAAAAATAAGAAAATTGAATAATTGCGAATAAGAGATTTATAGAAAATGAGAGAGTTGAGAATTTGGTGTGATGAAATTATGAAAAGTGAATCATATTTATAGAATTTTAGAATTTTTTTGATACCAAAAATGCCCCTAAATATAACCGTTTTATTACCGTTATTAGGGGTACATTAGTAATTTTTATTTTATATAATAAAAATATTTTTTTTAAATGTTTTTAATTTTTTTTTGGCAGGGAGCCAAACGGCTCCCTGCATCCCTCAACGGCACTAGCCGTTGGGGGAATTAGGCCCCCAACGGCTAGTAGCCGTTGGGGGCCGTAGGGTTCCTGTTGGAACCCTACGGTTCCAACAGGAACCCGACGGTTCCAACCGGAACCGTTCGGTTCCGGTTGGAACCGTCCGAACCGGTGGAACCATACGGTTCCACCGGTTCGGACCGGTTCGAGTTGGGGTGGAACCCCAACCGAACCGGTCCCATTTCGGTTCGGTTCCGGAATCGGAACCTTCCGGTTCCAACCGGTTCGGTTCCGGTTCGGTTCCGGTTCAAACCGGAACCGTGGCCGGGTCTATCCGACAGTATGTTTCAATTATGAGTTCAGTGGGTCTATCAAAGCGTCAAGTTCAGAAAATGTTTGGGATGTCGCTTGAGGGGGCCACCCGTGGTATGGTATCATGGCCTTGAGAGGAAAGTCATGATGATTGGAGAGCATTGGCAGAGGCTTTTCTGAGTCAATATGTCACAGATTTGGAGATCGACTTGTCACTCCGCGACTTGGAGAATACCAAGCAGAAGCCGGAAGAGATCTTCAAAGAGTATGTAGACCGCTGGAGGAGCCAGCTTCTAAAGATGTAGACTCGGCCCTCAGAGAAGCACCAAATCAAGATGATCATCAAGAGCACCAAGCCCTCCATTTATGGCAAGCTAAGGAGAATGACCTCCATGATTACTGATTTTCGACAGTTGATGGAGACTGTCATGGACATTGAGGAAGAAGAAGTTGAGAATATGAAGTTCTATGGCATGAACATGAGGATTATCGGAGGACCATCAGGTGCCAAACCTGTTTCTGCTGAGGTTACTACCATCAAGAACCGGCGTTTCTCCAACCTTAGTAGACCTTTGTCTAAGGTGCTTGAGAAGTTGGCAAGGCAATGACTCCTAAAACTCTTAGAGGCTAAACCGCTTCCAAATCCTCCCCCACCACACCTCAACTTGAACCGTTATTGTCACTTCCACCAGTAAAACGGTCATGACACCGACAGCTGTGCCCGCCTCAGACACGAAAGCCAAGACCTCATAGACTCCCACAAAATACCCGACCCTGAAAAAGAACAGCCCAACACATACCATAACCCCCTACCAAACTACCACTCCGTTCCACTACCCACCTACATGATCAACTCCGGCTTGCCCGAAAACTTTGTCCTCCAAACTCTCAAGCACCCAGTTTCTTTCATGGGGATGAGGGATGACAACAGTAGAGAACCATAGGTCGAGGAAGAAGGCAATGCTGTGAATGATGAAACTGTTCTTCCTGGTTTATTTGATTGCAATCCTGCATTTTTAATAAAGACATTGATTTTGTCTACTTGTTCGAACCTTTTTCTTAATAATAATAAAGACGTTCATTTCACTTACTTGTCTGAGTCTCTACCTTTCAAGAAGAACAAGATAATCATTCAGGAGTCAACTTCTCAATATGTGAGTTTGAAGGGAGAACTATACAAAAGACAAGCGAATGACATTCAGATGAAGTGTTTAAGAAAAGAGGAAGCTTGAAAGGCAATGGAAGCAGTACTGCCGATGGAAGTTGAGATACAGTCCATGCGGGTATTAGCAGAAACAAAGTTACTTGAACAAGAACGGGCCTCACAGAGATTTGAACAGTTGGCATTGCTCGATAAGAAGAGAATGAAGTCCTTGCATCATATGCAGATATACCAGAAGAGGTTGGTTCGAGCATTCAATAAGAAGGTACATCCTACCAAAATCAGAAGGGGTGATCTGGTACTTAAACAGTCAACACCGTCGACAACGGACCCGAGAGGAACAAGTATTACCTCCACACATGCATACGTACACATCACATGCGCGCGTTTTTTTATTCTGTTGTTTTGTTTGTGTTTGCAGGTCTCAAAGAAAAGAATGAAAAATGGCAAAACACAAGCAAGAGCAACAGAACAGTATAAACGACTTTTCAGGGAGGAATCCAAGGAGGCGAAGCACACATTATCAGAGGTCGAAAGGAAGAATTCCAGTGAAAAAAAAAAAGAGAAAAGAGAGAGAGAAGTCCTTGATGGTTAGGCATATGTCCGATGATGACATTGTCTGCTGTAAGGAGAAACCTTAGAAACGATAAGTGTGAGATGTGCTCTCATCCGGTATTCTGAATAGATTGATCTCGGCTAGACTCACGAGCACTTGATTACATGATCTCAACAGTAGAAGCATGAGTAGTTGGCAAGATGACTTGTTGAAGAGATGATAGATCAGTGAATGACTGTTTTCCTGGATGTCCATCCTGGTTTACTTATGCTACGATATATGATATGGTTGGAAACAAAGAAAAAGTCTCTGCAATGAAAAGAAAATGAAAAAAATAGATCGCCTATAACCGATAAGCGTGAAGCTACCCATGGGCGAGTATTAGGACCACCATGAGGAGAAATGATACCTTAAAGGGTAGGTGTGTAAAAGAAAGAAAAATAAAGAAAAGAGAAAAAAAATAAGAAAAATAAAGTTCAAAATGAAAGGAAAGAGACAAGAGAAAAAAAGAAAAAGACCATATCATGTTGAGTGCGACGAAGTAATCACAGAGTGTGATGAAGACATCTAGGTTGGTTAGACCCACTGATCCGATTCTCTGAGAAAAAATCATCGAGTTGGCTTACTTAAGGATTAAGCTGCGAAAGAGCCTTGGCACACACACACTAGGAGTCTAGTTCAGATAACTTATTCAGACGATCGGATCTGAGTGTATTAAGTACTTTGAAGGTTCTCTAGTTTCGACGTGAAGCATCCGTTGACGACGAAAATATGTTTTGTAACTGCTGGTATGGAGACATTACTGCGACACTCTGGGTATGGAGACACTACTGCGACACTCTGGGTATGGAGACACTACTGCGACACTATGGGTATGGAGATGTAATCGCGACGCCTCGGGTATGGGGTTTAGCATGCCGGGTATGGCACTCCGGGTATAGAGACACTATTGCGACACTCTGGGTATGGAGACGCAACCACGACACCTCGGGTATGGGGTTTAGCATGCCGGGTATGGCACTCCGGGTATGGAGACACTACTGTGACACTCTGGGTATGGAGACGCAACCGCGACACCTCGGGTATGGGGTTTAGTACGCCGGGTATGGCACAACCAAATCAACTTAATCCAAAGCAACATGCAAGTCAAGTGGCAGCTGGTGAGCCAGGTAAGTAAAAATGATTGTATAAAATTTGATAGGATTGTCATTGTCACACACTGCATAAGTCCCATCAAAGTGGGGGCGACTGTAGGCACTGCATTTTTATATATAAGTCCCGATGATGAGTCTCACATAGAGACACTACCTCTTTAAATTGTGGAAGTTGCGGGAAACGGACGTCGGAAGGGAAGAGTCAGACAGATGACATTTTGTTGGATTTAATTCACTTGTTTAGCTTTGGGTTCGCTTGTTGGACCTATGTTTTAAAACACATCTTAGCCCAAACCCCCGCAAGCCATACACCAAGCCCACCAAAAAAAACCAACCACACCCGCCCAAACATCATCTAGCACACGCCCAGCCTAATAAAACACATCCAAAATAACAATAACACATTAAACACATGCTAAAATTAAGATAAATCACCTTCCCAAATAAAAGAAATCAAATCAAATCAAGATAAATCATATTCCTATTAAAAGAAATCAAATCAACTTTAAACAAATCACCTCACTAAATTAAGTAAATAATTTCCTTGTGATATGCTAATTAGGAGATATCACCATTGATTGCATGATCTCTTTCCTTCCCATGCAAGGAAAAACCTAGGCTTTGCCTATAAAAAGAAGCCTAAACCAACCTTAGAACCCCTAGCTCATTCTCACAAAAAATACAAAGAAAATAACCACGCCCATAGCCTAAAAGAATTCTTCATTGCCACAACCAAAAACACTCCTCTCTTCCCTAGCATTCACGCATCAGCCTCTCACAGCAAGCCTCCATTCACGTCACAAACCACTCACTGCCTTCAACACAGCCCCATAGCTATTCACGCCAAAACACCTTCATCGCGTCATAGCAAACCCTCACAACAGCCTTTAATACGCATATAACACCCATAAAATAGCCCTCACATAAACCAAGCTTCACACCCAAACTGCCACTCACTTCACGCCATTAGCAACCCTTCAAACGCATAATCACCCCCTTGACCAGCCTGCCTTCAGCGCATGACCATACTCCCTGACCAGCCTCAACTTCACGTCATCAGCCCACCAAAAACTGCCTAAAACACCGAAACTACACTACCCAAAATACCGAAATTGCACTGTCCAGTAAACCCGCAAACAACAAGCCAAAACTGTCTAGTAAACCCGCAAACCGTAAGCCTAAAACTGCACTATATTATCGTAAAACAGTGACCAAAAAATACAACAAAAATAGCAGTGAAACCGAGTAAAACAGTAGCCTGAAGCAACAAAACAGCGAAGAAAAACAACGAACCAGTAAACCGGAAAAGTTACGGAGCATCAACCCTTCCGACGACCGTGAACGCACTTCCGAGAGACGACTTAAGAGGTTAGACCTGAGGGCACCTTTTTTTTTATTCTCCTTTATTTTTATTTATTTTCTTACTTTATTTCGCATGAGTATTGTGGATTGATGTATGATATGACTTTCGGATGAATGGAATATGTGTTCTTTCTTGCGGTATATCGGATGGAAACCCAAACATAAATTCCGTGGCCGAATCCGAATGGACGGTAGTACGGTATGTACTTGGGAAACAACTCCACGTACCACTTGAGCAAATGGCACATATTTCACTTTATTTTATCTTGTTCGTCTATTATTCGCATTTTACATTTGTAGACACTTGCATTTTTGCATGAATGCCCAATGATGAGCCTCGTATGGAGGCACTACCCAATAAGTTGCGGAAGTCGCGGGAAACAGACGTCGGAAGGGAAAAATTTAAAAATAAATACATCAACAAATTTAACTCGCTAATTGGCCTCGGGTTCGGTCGATTAATCTCTGTTTTAAAATATTAAGCCTCGGCCCAAAACCCCCCCCACCCATCCAAAGCCCATTTCGCCCAAGCCCAATCCAAAAATAATTAAAATATTTAAAACATATGTCACAAATTAAATTAAATTAATTAAATCCAATTAAATTAAATTAAATCCATTAAATTAAAACAAATCCAATTTAAATCAAAATAATCCCATTCCTAATTAAATCAAATCCCCTCCTAATTTAATCCAATCACATCCCAAATTAAAGAAATTTCCCACACCAAAATATGAATATTTTCCCTTAAATAATTAAATTAAATACACACATAATTGATTGATTTGTTCCCTTTTTAAGTCATGCACACACAAGGAAACCCTAACATGCACTATTATATAAAGGAAACACAAAAACCCTAATGTCCCTTGGCACATTCTCAGGGTAATACAAAGAATAAAACCCTAAGGCTCTCAGCCTCTTCTCTCCATCACTCTTTCCCTCGCCTCTCTCAATCACAAACAAAGAATAAAAACCCTAAGTCATCTACTTTATTTCGAACCTCTCTGATCTCTATTCCTTCTCTCTCTAAACACAATCACGGCACCATCCCTAAGTCAACAAACCATCAAAGCCACCTCACACCATTGAACCGACACAAGAGAACCCTAACAACCCTCACGTCCCCTCTCTCCAACGTAAGCAACAAAACACCACGTTGATGAACGCACTATCACACACAAGGACTTACAACAACACACACCACTCATTGGATCAACCTTCACGCCTCCCTACATCAGGAACCCTCACGTCTCCCTCTCTCGCTCAGCCAAATCAACTAAACAGTTTACTAACATAGCCCACTGACCGAACAACAAGACATACACTGAGCCTTCAACCGACAATACAAAGCAAAGTTCCAGCCCTCCACCGACTAAAGAACAACCCTAAGCCAACAAGCAGCAGCCTTAATCAACACACAAAAGCCAAATATCCCTAAACCGAAACTTCACAGCCCCCCAACCCTCTACAACTCGGCAGCCACCAAACACAATCAGACCACACACTCATTTTGAAGCCCCACACACTGAACGTCCAACCACCATCAGCCCGATAAATGCCAAAAATAATACCCCAAAACAGTCCACAAAACCAACCAAACAACGAGCAAAACATCGAGCAAAACAACAAGGAAAAATAGTAGAAAAATATCGAAGAAAATAGTGGAAATGGCAGTCCAAAACAGCGGCAAACCAGAAAAATAACGGAGTATTAACCCTTTCGGCAATGACGTAACGAACTCACGAGAAGCGATTTAAAAGGTAAGACCTGAGGGCACCATTTGTTATTTTTTATTTTGTTATCCCGGACACAGCATTCTTGGTTGGACGTGGAATACGTCCAACCGAGCATGCGAAGTCCTACATTAAAAAATGGCCAAACTATCGGTCACATTGCTTTACTATTCCGTATTTATTTTCAGTCATTTATTTTCTTTTAATACTTCTCATTTAGCTTACTATTTATCGTTTCTATTATTTATCGTTGTTTCATCCCATGCATTGTCATATTCCATGCATACATTGAGTTGATGATTGCGTGCTATCTCTAGTGGTATATCGGATGGAAACCTAGACGTAAATTCTATAGCCGAGTCCGAATGGACGGTAGTGCGGTCTATACTTGGGATACAACTCCACGTACCATTTGAGAGACTTTCAAGCACGTGTT
This sequence comes from Zanthoxylum bungeanum, assembly GCA_019454045.1. Taxonomy (NCBI): domain Eukaryota; kingdom Viridiplantae; phylum Streptophyta; class Magnoliopsida; order Sapindales; family Rutaceae; genus Zanthoxylum; species Zanthoxylum bungeanum. Next base: position 35,240 of record SKCR01019180.1, on the reverse strand, counting down.
ACATTTTGGTATTTAATTTTGTTCCGCTATTTATTTTCGATGTGTTGTTTCTTTAGTCATGCATTGGTAATTTAATGCGCATGGGCTAACTAGGGTGGATTAAAGGTCCTCTATTCGAGGTAAATGCCTGAAGGCTACCTTTACCATGATGTTTTGCCGCGCCTTTTATTATGTCATTTACCCTTTGCATATCATCGCTTTATTTACACATGCATTGCATTCTAGTGCGCATCGGCTAACTAGGGTGGATTAAAGGTCCTCTATTCGAGGGAAATGCCTAAAGGCTACCTTTACCACGATATTTTGCCGCGCCGGACGAGGTACACTCGATTGAATGTGAAATGTGTTCAATCGGGCATACAAGGTCCCATATTATTTATTTGTTTATTCATGCATTGATAATTTAATGCGCATGGGCTAACTAGGGTGGATTAAAGGTCCTCTATTCGAGGGAAATGCCTAAAGGCTACCTTTAGCACGATGTTTTACCGCGCCGGACGAAGTGCACTCGATTGAATGTGAAATGTGTTCAATCGGGTATACGAGGTCATATATTATGTATTTGTTTATTCACGTATGTGTTTGTCTCATTTCGAATACCACTTTGGTAATCCCGTTCGAACGCGTTTCCGAACGCTACACGAACGAATGTATTTTGTCTTATTTCCGTTCGAATGCGTTTACAAACGCTACTCGAATGCGCATGCATTTTTTTTTGTCATGCATCAGGTCTCATCCCGTTCGAACGCGTTTTCGAACCCTATACGGACGCAAACATTCTGTCTCATTTCCGTTTGAACGCGTTTCAAAATGCTACTCGAACGCGCATACATTCTGTTTTACTATGCATCAGGTCTCATCCCGTTCGAACGCATTTCCAAACGCTATATGAACGTGAGCATTCTGTTTACCATTCGAACGCATTTTTAAACGCTACACGAACGCACATGCAGTGAACATATTTCTTTTCATCACACTTCATGCACGTTTGCTTCTTTGGTCATTTCTTTTGCATTACATAATTAATCATGTCATTTCATTATTGACGTTTTTACCGTTATTAGTTATTTATATTTTCGTATTTATCTACTTAATGTGTTCATGAGATTGTGTGTGGCCGCAGATTTAACAGACTGCTATCATATATGGACTACCTATGCTCTATACACAGAACTGACGGATCCTATCTTGATACACACAGGATATCCAGGATCGATCCACACCAAACGATAGGCGGAGGTCTGATCTAAATAGATCGGTGATGTGACTGCAATCTAAGTATGGAGGATGTCTCATACATCCACAGTTGTATCTCAAGTCGAATGACCACTATGCTACTCAACCCGAGAAGATTCTTAATGACGTTGGTGTACCATCCATTAAGAATCTTTGGTGAGTCGTTCAGTGTTTATCCACTATAAACACCTACACGTCTATACGAGTCTCCCTAGACTCGTAGTTCATTGGGATAAACCATCGGACCAAGTCTCGATATACGACATGTACTGGTCTCAACAGATTTGACTAACCGACCCGTGTTAGTGAATCTTGACCAAGAACTATATTTGATAATATACATTTAGCAGTAACACTTCCTAATGTCAATTACAAACTACCTTTGTAACTGTGTACTGCATTATATATTATCGGGCCTTTGTCTAATATATATATATCACTAAACCATATTTAGTTTCGATCTAATCGTAATCAAATCGAATACGTATATAAAAACAAGAGATGCAACCATAAATAAGTAATATTATGGAATATGGGGATGTTCGTATTCATGAATCAACATAAATACGATCCCGATTGGCGCTCTGAGCACCAACCCCAACAATTTCTCCCACTTGCTCTAGTGTCATTCCACAGTATCATATACACTTCTCAATGTGTATCGTATACTCATGGCTCTCAAAAGCTCACCCAGTGCTCAAGAGGTAGGCAACAAGAAGCAGGTCCGCTATGACATAATGAGTTTGTCAAACAAACTCAATCGTTTCCCATAGCCAGTATCTTTCATATTTTGTAGAATCTAAATTATACATTAATATGAATCAGACACTACATCAATATTGTGCTATAGCTACTGAGTTGTCCAGGTATTCAGGGATCAAATCCAAAATACTATGCGGACAACCGCTAGCACAACACCAATATTAAAACTCTAATTTATAAGGTCACTATGCAACTTCATAAGTCAATACTTCATAAGTTGCATCTAATTCCACTGTAACAGTAGAATCATGCGTGACACTCCCACTGCATCTTTTGTGACTCTTATGACGTAGACTGTCTAACGTCATAATTAGTCTCAAAACTAATATGACCATATTTGTTGTAGACTGTATTCTCCATGAATTAGAAACTCGTTCTTAATATCTCAAAGATCACAAATAACGTGTTTCAAGATCCATCCTATGGTCTATACGATATCAAAATAACTTGTAACAATTACGATTAAATCGATATCTACAATCACACATTATAAAGTATTTATTATGCATCATCAAATGATACATAAGATTGATTAGACATTCTAATCAATATCTCTTTCGAAAAAGGAATCATCATTTACGAAAGATGAATACTTTATATAAGACACACAATAACTGTCCAACAGTTATACTAACTGTCATACAGATAGCCTAGTTATGTCCTTTATTAGATCATATCTAATGTATGAATAATATGAGTATCTCACAAGTCTCTTAGTTTTATATATTATATAACACTTTATATCAAATATAACAGAGATTACTCCCACTGCTTTCACGGAGTAAAGAAGACTTAGGTAAATCTTTTACCTGACAAACATCTCATTATTACTATAATAATGATAATGTTGTTAGGATATATAACACTAGAAATTAATTTGTACGCTCCCACTAACCCTTCAATCACATATGTATTCTCTATACTTTGACAAGATCAGACAATCTGACTGATATAAAAAATAGAGAATACGGATTTCCGGAAGACTTATCCGAGTCTACATTAGGCTCTATAAGCTAGCACACTAAACTGCGATCTCAGCAGAACACAAACTCTAGGGCCATTCCAGAATGAACTCTTCAAACAAAGAAATCACAACTGATCTCTTATCTGAATAAGTCATTCAAAAGTGCCACTTTGCATTCTTTAGCTAAAATGTACAGTTTAATATCAACATTAACCAGTATATCTTTAATTGTTCAATTAGCGTGACTAGAGACAAGTTTTCTCAGAATCTACAATAGATTGCTGAGTATAACTTTTCTCACTGTCATACTGTGAAGGTAAAACCTTTAATAAGCTCACACTGCTTTCGCTGCGCAAACAATTAGCACATATCATGAACTAATTCATAATGAAAGCTTAATCAAGTTCAAAACTTGATCGTAGTAAGCTATGAACAATCTTATATATCTATGGTTCAATGGTGAACTTCCAGAATCGATATCAAATATCGCTTCCATGATAAGTTATAGGATATTTTTCTTCAATAAGAAAACAACAGAACCATTAAGTATCAAATACTCGTAAATGATTCTGTTATCCTATTGGACTTGTACTGAAGATGTATAAGGGTTGTTTCATCTTATTAATTACGTAGTTCCAATTATAGTTTATCATTCTCACATTGACTTCAATAAGTCAAGTCTTTTCTACAATAATTAACATGTGATGTTACACACCAAGTAATAAAACAATTTTATTACTTAGGATCGTAGGAAAGATATTTTATTAAATAGAATACAATATTCTATAAAATAGAATAAATGATAAACTTTTACTTATACCTCCGAGGTGTAAGTAATTTCCATTATATAACTAATATATAAAGATTCAAATCTCAAACATTTCAAGATTCAGATTTTCTACCTATACATATCATATATAACTGTGGAATTAATGGAACCTAAATTAAAAGGATGAACTAGTATTACTGGAGCATATCCCCAAGAGTATTGAAACTAATTCGGTAACATTCAATATCAAACGAATCAAATCATATATAAGATTCGACTGCTCCCACTACTCAATTCCAACAAGATGGAATCGTGGAAGAATAATATTGAATAAGAATCATATTCACTGAATAACCTTAGAACTAATTGCTTTAAATTCATAAGTTTGATCGTATCAAAAATCTTTGAACAGTTCAAAGACATGTAATGAATTTTGAGGATAGAGTTCTCTAAAAACTTTAGATTGAATATATATGAACAAGTCAAAAATGTTCAATCTACGTTGCATCAGAACAGATTGAAAGTTCTTGATCATTTCAAGATGTTCAATATGTGTTCTTTCATAAACACGTAACTAAGTTATGACAATTCATAAACTAAGTTACGAAGTAAAGAAAACTATCTTAAGCAATTACAATTTATTAAACTACATACATCCAATGTATCAATTAAATAAATCTGGTGGTCCAATGACAATCATTGGTTAAACGAGATCTTAATCACCTTCATGAATACAATATTCATTAAATGGATAAGGATGTGTGGTGTGATCTTGTATCAAACCATCCTTTACCATTCGGAATAAGCATCTAATGCTTAAGTGATTAAACTCATAAAGCACCGTTCTAAATTATTTATTTTACCGAATAATTTTTCTTAATGTTTATCTCTACGTCAATGACACTACTAGTTATATTTAAAATATATAACAATTGTTTATAAAGAATAAGTAACTATCCAATAGTCGCGAGTTCCGATATCAAATATCAAAAAATCGTTAACTAACTATTTAAATAACTAGATGAGAGATCTGGTATCCAATACTTATAGTTGTAGTATTGTGAAAATCAATATTTTCTATACACAACTATATGCATCTCCTTTCTTTAGCTTTACTATTTGCATTCAACTATTCACAACAATTGCAAATAATTGATTAGCAAATTGTGTCAGACACATTGCCTATATAGGTCATTAAAGCTAAGAAACGTCATTACTAGATAAACAAATACCTAATGGGGCTTTCTTAATACCAGTCAAGAATCTCGAGAAATGAACTAATTCAAGTCAATTCTTACTGCATAAGAAACTATTCTCTCTAAAGTATTCTATCCTAAAAGGGATATCTATCTAGATTATCTATCATGACTTAGAAACTAAGTCATTAACCATATTGATTTTTGAAGAAAATCGGAAAAATAGTTCCCGATGGTTTAGACCAATCTAATAATATCATAGTCTAGTAGTATCTAGAACCTATTCTAGAATAACTGCAACCAAGAGTCAAGTCAGATAACATATCAAAATATGTGTGCAGTGAATTAAAAGTTTAATTCTATCTAATATAGATTAAGGAAAACAAACAAGCGGCTATTTCCATAATAATACACACTACCTAAGTTAAGGAATTTTTAAACTTAGCAGTGCCTCCCACTATTTTACGTAATACCGTAATCCCCAATGGAAAAATGAGAATTCAATAATTAAATCGAATTCCATAATGGGAAGAGGACCCCATGAATATATTTCGACTCACAGTAGAAGCACGGTCTCGCCTACGTATATTCACAGGTAGACAACTCATTGTCAATCACTCACTAGTGACTCATAGGTTCTGGTCCTGGTCGTTTCTCGTTGTCGCTGCTAAGGCAGGCCCACAAGGAGATGTACCAAGGTTAAACTCGTCAATGATAAACTCAAGTTACTTGCGTAACCCTGACAGCTAGGGCACGTTCAGGATTCCGCTTTCGCTTGAATTTATCTAGTATCTAATATACATCCGGCATAAATAAATCTCTATCGGCTACATCCTCACAGCAGAGTCACGGTCTCAGATGTAGTCACGGAAAAATATTTATAAACCGTATTGACAAGACGGACCAAGAAACAAGTATTCAAATACCAGTTACTTTAAAACCTTATTAAGCGGGGATATTCCATAAAGCGTCATACACTTTAAATTTAATCAAATTAAATGAAAGCATGCATGTATCAAGTAAAGAAAAGAACAAACATTAGATTTTAAAGGCTAATCATATCGGGGTGTCCAGAATCAGACTCGCTCTGATACCATTTTCTAGGGGTTTTAAGGAGGGGGAATATCAGGAACGCAGCGGAATAGCGGAAAATCAAAATTTTTCTATTTCAAAAATTTTTCTCGGATGAATTAAATAACTTATTTATTTAATTATCCAATTTTCAAATTCTGAAAAATTACACAAGAGATCAAATTTCTTGGTAATTACCGAATTGCCCCAAAACTTTGTAAATTGATTATTTTAGCCCAAAAATTATCAAATATAATTTTGGATGATTTTAAATCATTTATAAAATATTTTTCAACACATCTAATGCATCAAAATCAGATTTAACACAAATCCCCAATTTGTTCCTAATTGCCGTGACTACCCCAAATTTTCAAGTAATTGCATTTTTGTCCCTTTTGTTCAAAACATGCCAAGATCAAATCCAATCAACCCAAAAATTTACATGCATCATATTCATAACCATAATACATCACATATATGAAAATCCCCAATTTGGAGTGGGTATGAACCCTAATTTTTCAATTACATCAAATTGTCCAATTTCACCAAATTTACAAAATCCAACACTTTAATCCATTCAATACTTCACCAATCTAGCCTCACCACTTTGAAAAAAATCTAGAAAAATTCTAGGTCACCAAGGAGTGGCTTAATAACTCTAGAATGGCAACTTTGATTTTCAAAGAATCAAAAGTAAGCTTTAAAACAAGTTTAAGCTCACTTACATGCATCAATCTTTCACACAAGTTCTCAACCAAATAAAACACAAACTATAAGAAGAGAGATAACATCTAAGCATCACAAATTGAAGCTAAGTATGTTAGAAAATTTTCATGTTGGAGGAATTGAAAGAAAACTTACAAATGCTTAAGATTTCCAAGATTTTCTTCTTTTCTCCAAACCTTTTCTCTCAACCACTTTTGTGTTCTATTTTGTGTATATGAACTTATCTTAAACCCTAAAATATGAAACAAACAATATATACCTCCTCCATTAGGGCCTTGGCCGAAATTAGGTGTATATACAAATATCTAGATATTTTTCATTTCATTTAATTTTGCTTTATCAACTTGCTTTAATCATCATCAAACCATTTAATGATCTAAAGTAAGTCAACAAAAGCAACTAAAAAATATAACAATTATATTCATTTAGGTATATGGCCGAAAATTACACTTAAAATTAAAGGAAAATGATATTTCAATTTAAAACATTTTAAACAAATATCAAAGAAGTCAAATCCAATTTGACTACCATTTCCTTTACTTTAAAGTCAACAATAAACACTTATAATCATTTCCTAACTTTATCATTTGGTGAGATATTTATATTTTAATTATATTAATCATTTAACAATTAAATAATTAAATAATTAATTAAATACAAATATCTCAAATATATGTTTATATTACTTTAAATATCTCAAATACATATATTAATGATATATGTCAAATACCTTTATTTGACAATTTATTAATGTGTATTAATAATATCATATATTAAATACAAACACACATTAATTAGGAAATGGCGGTTCGGCCCGTTCGCATGTATATTTCGTTTAACGTTTAAATGATTTATAAATAATCATCATTATTCATAAAAGTTGCCCTAGTGCTCTACGAGTATATTTCATTAGTGAGACTCTCTAGATTCAGGTATATCTGTCACAAAATCCAATTTCTTGTCCATAATTTACCACCCCGTAAATTATTACGACACAGATAAACTAGCTGAATCATACAGGTCGAGGTCATTGCATACGTATAATCCCTCCGTCACAGGTATCCGGATAATCCCAGAGATATAGATGTAAATGTCAAATCTCTATAGGTATTATCCCGTCAACGTATCTATTAGCAATCTCTAAATAACATTCGGAACTCACTTCCGAAGTATACTATGGCCACAGATTTAACAGACTGCTAATCATAAATGGACTACCTATGCTCTGTACACAGAACTGACGGATCCTATCTTGATACACACAGGATATCCCGAGGATCGATCCACACCCAACAAACAGGCGGAGGTCTGATCTAAATAGATCGGTGACGTGACTGCCATCTAAGTGTGGAGGATGTCTCATACATCCACAGTGGTATCTCAAGTCGAAGGACCACTATGCTACTCAACCTGAGAAGATTTTTTATTGACGTTGGTGTACCATCCATTAAGAATCTTTGGTGAGTCATTCAGTGTTTATCCACTATAAACACCTACACGTCTATACGAGTCTCCCCAGACTCATGGTTCATTAGGATAAACCATCGGACCAAGTCTCGATATACGACATATACTGGTCTCAACAGATTTGACTAACCGACCCGTGTTAGTGAATCTTGACCAGGAACTATATTTGATAATATACATTTAGCAGTAACACTTCCAATGTCAATTACAAACTACCTTTATAACTGTGTACTGGATTATATATTATCGGCCTTTGTCTAATATATACATATCACTAAACCATATTAGTTTCGATCTAATCGTAATCAAATCGAATACGTATATAAAAACAAGAGATGAAACCATTAATAAGTAATATGATCTAATATGGGGATGTTCATATTCATGAATCAAACATAAATACGGTCCTGATTGGCGCTCTGAGCACCAACCCAACAATAATGTCTTGTAATGTTTTGGTTTGTGCTTTAGTTAACCGTTGTCTACAGTGGGTTGAAAGGGTTAATCAAAGGCATTATTAGAGCTAGGTAATGGTTTGGTGTCTTCCTTCATTCACTACTTTTCTATGGCTGAAAGGAAAAGCTGTGAAGGCACCTAGATAATCATTTACCCGAGGCTTACCGTGATGGACTAATTTGGAGGACCTATTGTTTATTCCTGTCACCAAGGCGATAACCTAAGAGGCTAGGGTATTTAAAAGAGTTCGCTCCACCCTCCCTCTGGGGAATCTTCAATAAGAAATCCATTTGATAGTCATTCATGTATCATCTCGTTGGCACATACCTTAGGGTATAAAAAAGGTACGCTCACTTGGTCGTCTGAACCCTTAAGTGGGGAGACCTAGTTGTGGGCAACCCTTCACCGACGGGAGCCTTTATCCATACTCCTATAAACCCGTATGTGAACCATAGTCATATATCCTATAGAAGTTGCCCATTTATGCTTTTGATAACCACATGCAAATTATATCTCATACATCGCACGCATCTCATTCATACACGCATCATATTAACCCCGTGTCTTAAAAGCCATCATAGATATCCGTTGGGTTAGGAAAAAAGAAGACTTGTCAAGAAGAGTTTAGCAAACATGGATATTGGGAAAAAGGAAACCAAGGAACAGAAAAATTTACGGCAAGGATAGAAAAACCACTTTGAAAAAAAACAGAGAAAATAAAAGAAAAAAAAAAGAAAAAAAACCATTGTTTGTTTTTAGTCCTTAATAGTTAAGACATAAGTCCGATGATAAAATTGTTTGCTTTAGGGTGAAACCTTAGAAACGATAAATGCGAGAGGTACTCTCATCCGATATTTTGAGTAGTTGATCTTGACTAGACCCGCGAGCACTTAATTATAGGATCTTAGCAGTGAAAGCCTGAGTAGTCAGCAAGGTGACTAGTTGAAGAGATTACGGATCGATGAATGACTGTTCGCTTAGATGTCCATCCTGACTGTTGGACAATTATGACCCATAGCATCACTATTTGTACAGATCATGGTGTTGTTGTACAAATTAACTATGTGACAAAGGAAATTGCCCTTTCATCATTTGTAATTAGATTACCAAGATGTTATAAATGATAGAAGGTCCATATGATTAGTTTCATATTGAGATGATATGAGACAATATCAATCCATAAAGGTTTAATCATAAAATATCCCTAGTCATAGTATTATCAAGATTGGACATCGATAATGCGTAAAAGACTAGTATTACACTTGTGCGCATTGTGGGAGCATAACGACATAGTTCTCATATATTTGGGTATAGGATACTCATGCAAGTTTAATAGGAGGTTGTGTTTACCGATGGTACGGAAACAGCTTCGCTCTGGATAGACCCCTCGGAATTCCATTGGTAGTATGACTATGTGTCTATGGAAGTCTGAATCAGGGTATGTGTATTTGGTCTTAACCTGAGACTTGCACCGCTAATACTTGCGACAATCAATATACTTTGGTTTTGGTCGTCCAGGTCTTTAACAGGTTCTGTGTACGCCTTTTCTGGGTATATTGAGAATCGTAGTGTATTGGGTGTGATGTCAAGATGGAAGTATCACTTCAGTCATAGTGGAGATGATGATCACGTAGGATACGGAACTGGTGCTCTTATGTACTGCAGTCATCGGGATAATATGACTAGGTCATGATTATTCGATTATAGAGACTAGTTACCAGAGATCCGATATGTGCTTCGTACGGGGCAGACACAATTCCAGCCCCAGGCCTTGCATGTGACATCCGATACTGGATCGTAATACGCAATACTACGTATATTACGCCTGATATAGATCACAAATTCCAATAAGAATATTTCTGGAGAATTGGGTAGGCACGGTGCTTTACTAGAAGCCAACCATGTCTTGTAAATCGGTAAAAACGTAGTACTAGGTACGTACGTGTTCGGATAGTCCGACGACCGGATTTACTGCTAACATATCTGGGGATCTCATGGGTCGCTTCCCGAAGATTCACCGATGACGTATGACTCGCACTTTATTAATATGGGATTAATTAAAGAGAGAGAAAATTAATCTGGGATTAATTACGGAGATATTTTATCTGGGATAAAATATTATTTAAAGAGAGAGAATGATTAATTTGGAATTGATCGATAAATTAATATATTCAATATATTAAACGAAATTGGATTTCGACGTGGAATTAAAATTTAATTTTAATTCGGGCGAACGAGTTAATTTAGAATTAATTTGTTAGCGATGTGAATAGTAATTTTGCTAGGCATAATTATTTAATTACGTCGCAACGGAAAATTCGTTAATTCGGAATTAGCGAACCCGAGCCCGGGAGTGTTTGCGGGCGCACTCGTATTTTGAATTCAAGTGCGGCTCACAAGTCACATCAAGCGTCAAATCATTAGTCACTTTGATTGATGTGATGTCTAATCACTTTGAGTGATTGACAACATGTCACTTTTGATGTGAATAGTGATGGAAGTGGTTATATGGCTTTAATGCTTGTACTTTTGGAATTTGAATTTTGGTATTAGGTTTTGGAAAACCAAATACACAAACTAATCTCATCTTCCTCACTTCTTCTTCTCTCTCTCATGGCCAAGGCCAAGTTTTCTCTTCTTTCTCCATTTTCTGGCAAGGCCGAAAATAGCAAGTTGGAATGGGAAAATTTGTGGCAAATTTTTCCAATGCTAGCACATGAAGAGTCATCCTAAGGTGATAGGGAACTAACTCATGAGCATGGAATCACCACACAAAAGCTTGGAGCTTGGAGATTCATCCATGGAGTTGACCGAAAATGGAGGAGCACAAATGAGCACCAAAGCCGAGAGCTTCAAGGGAGCTTGGAGAAATTTTTGTTGTTCCTCGCATCGCCAAATCCGATCAATGTAAGTATGATTCCTCCATGCTTCTTTGTTGTATTCACACATGATGTTTCTTGCTTGAAATCGATATTGGGACTTAATAGAAACCCAACAATGGTATCAGAGCCATTTTGAGCATGAAATTTGTTTAGGGTAAAATTTGGGTTAAATCAATTTGAGCATGATTTGATAAAATTGATTGATTGAGTATGCTTGAATGATGATGTATTGAAGTTGTATATGATCAATTTCATGAAATATTGATTGGATCAATTTTCCCCTATATGATTGGCTTGGCCGAATCTAGTCTTGCCCTAAATGTCATGGTGATTTTTTGATTTTGATCATTGGATGAGTTGAAATAATTTGGGTAATGTTGAATTGGATTTAATTAGATTAAAATCGAATCGGACAAAGAAATCCCTACCATTGCCGTGACTATAAGCATGTAAAATGATGTGATTTTTGATTCAAATGTGTTGGACATATGTTGATGATAATGAGCATAATTAATTGAGTGAATTAGTATTTTAGAAATGTTAATTTGGTTATTTAATTATGGCATACACTTTGGTTAATTTAATTATGAAATTTGGAATTTTGAAATTAAATTAATTGGGCTTAAATTTAGAATTGGGCTTTTAAAGTTGTAATTGGGCTTAATGGGCTAGGTTGGGCCAAGTTTGGTTTAGGCTAATTGGTTGGATCCAATTGGGCCCAAAACCATATCCATAAAGTCCAAATATGACTTAATGGACCTTTAATAATAATTGGGCCTAATGGGCCTAAATTGATTTCTTGACAAATAAGGGTGATTCCTTAAATGAGCTTTGGTATTTGGGTTTGACCCATATTGACCAAAAGTCCATGCCTTAATAAATAAATTAAAAGCCCATTGGACTTTAAATTAAATTAACATTGGATGTTAATCGGGCTTTGAGACCCGTAACGATTAGATTTAGAATCTAAGTCGCAAAAGGCACATTAGAAAGTGTAATATTTAATTTGGAATTAAATAAATGAATTAGTATTAAATACAAATTAAATTGGATTTAATGTTGTAGTTTAATTTTAATTCAAGAATTCGTACTTTGAGTACTTATTCGCAAAATGAGTTTGACTCGCGCAAAATCAAATCGTTGCTTGAACATTGGATGGTCATTAATTATCAAATTAATTAATTGGATTAGATTGATTGATAACATGCTTGTGTGAATACATGGATGCGATGTATGAATAATGTATATAAGATGGATATTAGATGGGTGAGGGAAATTTTGGAAATTGTTGTAATAAATTTAGAATTTATTAATTGGACTTGCGTTTCCAACCTATTACCTCCTTACTCTGTGTATTTCTCTTCTCACTTATTCCCCTCAATGTAAATGAGGTTTCTTTAGAAGTGTTATGTAATCGGGTAGAAGTAATACTTGTGCTGGCGGGAAAGAGGAAATTGAGAGATTTGTTCTAGGAACAATGTTTAAGTATCCATCCACATTCATTATTATATTTTTTACTTACGCGCGCCTTATTATGTGTTTAGAATGCATATTTAAGGGTGTATGATGATGAGACCTTAACAAAGATAATAAATTGGTTGCCAATTACGCGAAAAACCCTCACACATATTAAGCATTTTTTCTTTCCATTGAGTGATTCTTACTCAAGATCCAAGATTGGCACTGGTTTGTTGGCCAAAGTCAAGACCTTTGTCCGTCGCGGATGTGTTTGAATCATGAAGGCTTTGTTCTATATCGGTGTCTTGTCCAAGTTGTGATTTGTTGGCCAAAGTCAAGATCACTTCTTGTCCATCGATATTGATTACGAAGCTTTCCAAGGTCAATGGGTTCCGCTTAACTGGGATCACTAAGTTTGTTGTGCCAAAGCCAAGGCTTAGTTGATTCAAAGGAAAAAGGTTAGGCAATATATTGGATATATTGGCATATATAAGATATATGTTTCGGACTTGGACGTCCACCTACTGGATCTAGGATTTGGATGGGATCCAATTGATCTTAGAGATCTACCTAGTTAATTATCATACAATTTGTTGGCCAAAGTCAAGATTGTGTGTTATTTAACGGGATCCTAGCCCACTAGGAAACAAGGTTTCCCGAGTACTCAACAGAGGGTTAGAGGCTCGCCAACAAATAGTGGGAGGCAAGTATTAAATTTGCAATATTCGTTTAGTTACTTGCCATACGCGTTCATTTCAATTTTTCGTCAAATACCATAATATATTAGTTGGACTAATATTATAAATGTTGTTTTAAATGAACAGTTGGACTGTATTCAAACTATTTCATTATAGTTGATTATATAATTGGATTATAGTAATCAATATATTTGAATTAATCATTTCAATAGTTGATTTTATAATTGGTTATAGTAATCAATATAATTGAATTTAACCAATTAAATTATAGTTGATTATATAGTTAGACTATAGTAATCATTATAATCAATAGTACCTAAAATCGTTAATTCGATGGTTTGACTATTGAAATCAAGATAAATGAAAGATTAGTGTTTAAAACATAATCTTGGGTGAAAATGTATTTAAACGACTTTAATTTTCAAATTGGGAAATAAAACTTCAGGATAGTCCTGAAAATCGAGAAGTTACTTTATTTGATATAGTGACGTCTCGAGCCTAAGCCCGGAGATGAGCAAATAGTAGAACATGATATTTGGAATATTCATTTGATGATAACTTTAGTGCTTAATCCATTAAGCTTTCCAAATAGACTCTTTAATTTCTTGTCAGAACTAAGGATTAGATCCTTATAGTATGATATTGAAATTAAAGGATCTTCATAGATCTATTCTTAGATCTTAGAAGTACAAATTGCAATAGAAAACTCTTGGAGAGTTAATGGCTATACTCAATGAGACAAAGCCAGAGTTTGCAATAGGGCAAGAAGCGCAAGGCGCATCTTACTTCGATATTCTAGAAGGCCAAGGCTTGGCCAAAGGCTTCTGGGATGTGGAAAAGGGTATAGGCAAAATCATTATAATCTTCTGGGAAGACAAATGACATATCCCAAAATGTCTGCCTAAATTGTGGCAAACGGGGTCACTGGAAGCGTGACTACCGTATGGACAAGGCATACATGAATGAGTGAAGATGGTGCAAGGCTCCGACTTCAAATATGTTTGTTATAAACATGTTTACTACTAGTATTAAAATTGGATTTTAGATATTGGATGTGGTACATAAATATGTACTGGTGTGCAGAATCTGCTGATAAGCAGGATACTGACTTCAGTTGAGATTGATCTGCGAATCGAAAATGGGACGACAGTCGCTGTTTTAACCGTAGATACATAAGTTTAGGAACTACCCTTCAGGTGTGTACTTAAATTAGGAAACTGTTACAATGTAACTAGTTTGACTAGAAACATTATCTCTATATCAGGGTTTAATCCGTTGCGGATATACCTTTATATTCTAGAACACTAAAGTGTTTTATTTTATAAAGATGATATTGAGATAAACACATTAGATGTGAATAACAGTATTTATATTTTGAATATAAATAAATCTCAAACATATAACATGACAAACAAATAGCTCAAACTGAATAAATCAGTTGAGACTTATAAGTGGCATTGTTGTCTGGGACACAATTAACAAGACTCGTATATCCACACTTTTGAAGAGTGGATACTAGGACAGATTTCATTCCATTTAAATATGTCTACGAATCTAGTTTATTAGGCAAAGTGCCTAAAACACATTTTTACTTGGTAAAAGTGTAAGTGCCACTGATCTGTTAGCCTTCGTTCATAGTGACGTAGTGGGCCCATGTCTAGCTAGGCTAGATGCGGATATGAATGTTTCGTAACCTTTATGGATGTGGCATCGCGTTATGGTTATGTGTTTCTTTTAAAAAACGAATCGAAAACTTTCAGAAAGTTTCGACACGAAGTAGACAAAATGATCGGCTAAAGTATTAAAACCGACACGGTTAGATCATGATGGAAAATACTTAAGCAATAAGTTTCTCAAATACTTGAAAGAGTATAGTATTCTTTCAATGAGGACTCCTCCCGGAACACGTCAGTTTGACGGTGTGTCTGAACAGAGAAACCGAATTTTGTTGGACATGATAAGGTTAATCATGAGTCACTCTGAGCTACCATTTCCTTCAAGGGATACGCATGAACAATGCAAGACTTATTTTGAATAAGGTTCCATAAAAATCTGTTTGACAGACTTCATATTAGATATGAACGGGAAAGAAACTGGGTTTTCTCATTCCTGAAGATTTGGGAATGATGGGCATATGTTTGGATGATACCAAACTAAAACCCAAATCGGATAAGTGCCTAAGTTGTAGGTTATCCTAGGGAAACCAAAGTATAGTACTTATACATCTGACAAGAGAACAATGTAATTGTTGCTCGCCATGCGGTTTTCTTAAGAGGAATACCGATATGCAGTGGTAAGTGGGAGAAAGTAAAACTCGATGAAAATCGGAGTAATACTATTCTAAGCATTGATTCCTTAAAGGAACACAATAGTTCATCAATGATGAAACTATACCAATAATCTTTGAATACACAAGAACCGCGTAAGTCGAAGAGAGTCAGAAAACAATCTGGGAGGTATGGGTTTCTGATCTCACCGCATGAAGATGTCAATCTTATTGAGGAATACGAACTGATTACGTATGAGGAAGTGATACAAGGTATCGACTCCCTATTATGGCAAAGTGCCATGAAATCCGAAATGGATTCCATGTATACCAACCAAGTTTGGAACTAGTTGATGTACCAGAAGGCATTGTGCCTATTGGTAGTATATGAGTCTTCAAGGAAGACATACATGGAAGGCAACATACCACCGTACTAAGCTAGGCTTATAGCGAAAAGGTATCGTTATCAACATTGTATTGATTACGACGAAACCTTTTACCAGTTGCCATTGTTAAATCCATTTGGATAATGCTTGCTGATGCTGCATGTTTCATTTATGAAATGTGGCAGCTGAACGTCAAAATCGCTTTCCTTAATGGAAACCTTTTGGAGGATGTTTATAACATCTTGACGGTTTTGTCGTACCATAACTAGTAAACAAGGTTTGCGAGTTAATTCGATCTATGGATGGATTGAAGCAAGCATTGTGTTCCTAAAATTATCGTTTTGATGTAATCATAATGGTATATGATTTAATTCAAAATGGAAATGATTCTTATATATATAAGGAGGTTAGTGGGAGCGCACTGACAATGATGTCATAAATAATGATGACATATCATTTTGGAAATGATATTCCCATAATACAATCGGTGAAAGCTTGGCTTTCATAAAAATTCTCCGTAGAATTGTTGGAAGAAACAACCTTTATTCTAGGAATAAAGATCTACTAGGATAGACTTAAAGTTGTTAATACTCTCCGAGAACTCGTACATTGAAAAATGTACGCGACCTGGTGTCTCATACGTTTTGAGCATATGGAGTCACAATCGGGCCAATCCAAGTGATAGTCATTGGATTGATGTTAAGAACGTCCTTGATTATCTTAGACGAACTAAGGATGCTTTCTTATACTATGGAGAATGAGAACTTGAAGTGACTAGGTTTACCGTTGCAAGTTTCCTAACCGATAATAACGACTATTAGTCGTAACAAAGGTACTATAAAGTTTGAAAGACGGAACAGTGAGCTGGAAATCTTCCAAGCAAGATATTGTTACCGAATAAACAACAAAAGTGGATTGTTGCTGCAGCTGAGGCAGCAATAAAAGCCTTCTGGATTGATAATAATCCTAATCATATTAGGAGTAGTTCTGTTAGAGCTAGGCTACAACGCAGGCTAAAAAATATATGGTCTCATCAACGATCCAGATATATACTTCAAATATTCATCTGATTCATTCGGATCATACATCGTGGTGATGTGATGATCGAATAAATCGCATCAGGTGATAACCTTGCAAATCCGCTGATGAAAGCCTTTCCTCAGCAGAAGTTTGAGCGAACCGTACATAGTTCGGGTGTAGGACACTTGAGTGATTGGCTATAGGCCAAGTGGGAGATTGTTGGACAATTATGACCCATACCATCATTATTTGTACAGATCATGGTGTTGTTGTACAAATTAACTATGTGACAAAGGAAATTGCCTTTTCATCATTTGTAATTAGATTACCAAGATGTATAAATGATAGCAGGTCCATATGATTAGTTCCGGATTGGAGATGAATAAGACAGTATCAATCCATAAAGGTTTAATCATTAAATATCCCTAGTCATAGTGTTATCGAGATTGGACATCGATAATGCGTAAAAGACTAGTATTACACTTGTGCGCGTTGTGGGAGCATAACGGCATAGTTCTCATATATTTGGGTATAGGATACTCATGCAAGTGTAATAGGAGGTTGTGTTTACCGATGGTACGGAAACAGCTTCGCTCTGAATAGACCCCTCAGAATTCCATTGGTAGTATGACTATGTGTCTATGGAAGTCCGAATCAGGGTAGGTGTATTTGGTCTTAACCTGAGACTTGCACCGCTAATACTTACGACAATCAATATACTTTGGTTTTGGTCGTCCAGGGCTTTAACAGGTTCTGTGTACGCCTCTTCTGGGTATATTGAGAATCGTAGTGTATTGGTGTGATTTCAAGACGGAAGTATCACTCCAGTCATAGTGGAGATGATGATCTCGTAAGATACGAAACTGGTGCTCTTATGTCCTGTAGTCATCGGATATAATATGACTAGGTCATGATTATCCGATTATAGAGACTAGTTACCAGAGATCCGATATGTGCTTCGTACGGGGCAGACACAATTCCAGCCCTAAGCCTTGCACGTGACATCCGATACTGGATCGTATACGCAATACTACGTATACTACTACGCCTGATATAGATCACATATTCCAGTAAGAATATTTCTGGAGAATTGGGTAGGCACAGTGTTTTTTGCTAGAAGCCAACCATGTCTTGTAAATCGGTAAAAACGTAGTACTAGGTACGTACGTGTTCGGATAGTCCGACGACCGGATTTACTGCCAACATATCCGGGGATCTCATGGGTCACTTCCCAAGATTCGCCGATGATATATGACTCGCACTTTATTAATCTGGGATTAATTAAATAGAGAGAAAATTAATCTGGGATTAATTACGAAGATATTTTATCTGGGATAAAATATTATTTAAGAGAGAGAACGATTAATTTGGAATTGATCGATAAATTAATATATTCGATATATTAAATGAAATTGGATTTCGACGCGGAATTAAAATTTGATTTTAATTCGGGCGAACGAGTTAATTTAGAATTAATTCGTCAGCGGTGTGAATAGTAATTTTGCTAGGCATAATTATTTAATTACGTCGCAACGGAAAATTTGTTAATTCGGAATTAGCGAACCCGAGCCCGGGAGTGTTTGCGGGCACACTCGCATTTCGAATTCAAGTGCGGCCCACAAGTCAAATTAAGTGTCAAATCATTAGTCACTTTGATTGATATGATGTCTAGTTACTTTGAGTGATTGACAATATGTCATTTTGATGTGAATAGTGATGGAAGTGGTTGTATGGCTTTAATGCTGCTTGTACTTTTGGAATTTGAATTTTGGTATTAGGTTTTTGGAAAACCAAATACACAAACTAATCTCATCTTCCTCACTTCTTCTCTCTCTCTCTCACGGCCAAGGGCCAAGTTTTTCTTCTTTCTCCCATTTTCTTGGCAAGGCCGAAAATAGCAAGTTGGAATGGGAAAATTTATGGCAAATTTTTCCAATGCTAGCACATGAAGAGTCATCCTAAGGTGATAGGGAACTAACTCATGAGCATGGAATCACCACACAAAAGCTTGGAGCTTGGAGATTCATCCATGGAGTTGATCGAAAATGTATGAGCACAAAGGAGCACCAAAGCCGAGAGCTTCAAGGGAGCTTGGGGAAATTTTTATTGTTCCTCGCATCGCCAAATCCGATCAATGTAAGTATGATTCCGCCATGCTTCTTTGTTGTATTCACACATGATGTTTTTTGCTTGAAATCGATCTTGGGACTTAATAGAAACCCAACACTGACTTACTTGTGTTTACGATATGTGGTATGGTTGAAAACCAAAGAAAGTCTCTCAAGAAGAAATATAAACCACCTATAACCGATAAGCGTGAAGCTACCCATGGGCGAGTATTAGGACCACCATGAGGAGAAATACTACCTTAAAGGGTAGATGTGTTAAAAAAAAAGAGAAAAAAAAAAAAAGACGAAAAGAGAAGAAAAAGAAAATCATATCACATTGAGTACAGATGAGTAATTTCAGAGCATGATCAAGACATCTAGGTTGGTTTTGACCCCTCGATCCCATTCTTTGAAATAAAATCATTGAGTTGGCTTACCCAAGGATCAAGCTGTAAAAGGACATTAGTACACACACATTTTGAGTCTGGTTCAGATCATTTATTCAAACGGTCGGATTTGAGTCGCCTCGAGTACTTTGAAGGCTCTTTGGTTTCAACACTGGGCATCCTTTGAGGGTAATAATATGAACAACTATTGGGACTATCTCGTAAAAGAGAGTAATATGATACGACAATATGAGACACCGCATCAAATGATCTACTTTGGCCAAGTACAAGTGACGAAGAACAAAAAAGCTAAGCCAAGTCTGGGGGTGACCAGTCTACCATCTTGCGAATAAGGGACATAATGGAATCTTGAGTCATGGGATAAAAAAAAACTGAGAAATCACCAGAAGAGAATTGGCAAAAAGAAAGTATAAGCAGGCCCAGAGGGCGACAAAAGACATTTGTAGGCAAAAGACACCAAAGAGCCCTAGAAATTCCTAACCCATCGGAATAGGAAACATATTTATCCATACATGAATACATGTCACATGCACATAATTTTGCTTTGTTTTTGTTCGCAGGTTTTGAAGAAAAACGGCAAAGACAAACAGTTCGGAAATGAAAACCCACAATCAGGAATAAGACCCGCAATTCAATTTGGGAACAAGACCCACAATCGGGAACAAGACCCGCAATTCAATCGGGAACAAGACCTGCAACTCAATTTAGGAACAATACCCACAATCGGGAACAAGACTCGCAACTCAATTCAGGGAACAAGACCTTCATCACAATCGGGAACAATGTTGGTTTCTAGGGTGGTCCCAAGATCAATATAAGCATATAAAAGAATGAATACGCAAAGAAGAGTGGCGGAAACACACTTACATTGAACGGCTTTGGATGTGATGATCAATAAAATTTTCTACTCCTTGCTTCCAAGTTTCAGCCAAGGCAAGATTTGTTGATGAAGATCTACAAGCTCCAAGCTTCAATGTATTCCAAGCTCTTAGTTCGGTTTCCCTATCACCTTGTATTGATTCTCTAATGTGCTAGCAAGATGGAAGAAAGAAAATGATTTCCTTTCCCCTTTGGAGAGCTCACAGCAAAGACAAATGAGAGAGGGAGAGAGTTTTTAGTTTTTTCAACTTTTGTTTTCTAAAAAAACATCATGAAAAAACTATTACCAAAAAAAGGTATAACCTTTCCAAAAGGTCAAAGCCAATTTTGGCTCCAAAATGGCATTAAATGCCCTCACCAACTTATGTCATGAATAGTGACTCCATGTCACTCACCAAAAAGGTACTTAGACATCTATCACTAAAGGGACAAGTGATGTGACTCGCGATGTGACTTGCGGCCGCACTTGATTCAAAATCGGAGTGCAGTGGCATCGCAAAACACATTCGGGGCTCGGTTTCGTTAATTCTGAATTAACGAGTTTTTCGTTGCATCGTAATTAAATCAAATTTAATTAAATAATCATGCCTAGCAAAATTACTATTCACGTCGCTTGTGAATTAATTCTAAATCAATTCGTTAGCCCGAATTAAAATCCAATTTTAATTCCGCGTCGAAATCCAATTTCGTATAATATATCGAATATATTATTTTATCGATTAATTCCAAATTAATCGTTCTCTATCTTCAAATAGTACTTTATCCCAGATAAAGTCTCTCCGCTATTAATCCCAGATTAATAAAGTTCGAATCATACGTCATCGGTGAATCTTCGGGAAGCGACCCAAGAGATCCCTGGATATGTTGGCAGTAAATCCGATCGTCGGATTATCCGAACACGTATGTATCTTGTACTACGTTTTATCGATTTACAAGACAAGGTTGGCTTCTAGCAAAGCGCCATGCCTACCCAATTCTCCAGAAATATTCTTAATGGAATATATAATCTATGTCAGACGTAGTATATGTAGTATTGCGTAACTCGTGATCCAGTATCTGATGTCACATGCAAGGCCTGAGGCTGGAATAGTGTCTGCCCCGTACGAAGCATATATCGGATCACAAGCAACTAGTCTCTTTATTATCAGATAATCATGACCTAGTCATATTATCCTGACAGTTGCAACCTTTTAGAGAACGAGTTCTTTATCCATGTGTGACCATCATCTCCATATGACTGAAGTGATACTTCCGTCTTGACATCACACCCAATACACTACGATTCTCAATAAACCCAGAAGAGGTGTACACAGAACCTGTTAAAGTCCTGGACGAACAAAACCAAAGCGTATTGATTGTCGCAAGTACTAGCGATGCAAGTCTCATGTTAAGACCAAATACACCTACCCTGATACGGACTCCCATAGACACATAGTCATACTACCAATGGGATTCCGTGGGGTCTATCCAGAGCGAAGCTGTTTTCCGTACCATCGGTAAAACACAACCTCCTACCACACTTGCATAAGTATCCAATACTTAAATATATGAGAACTATGTTG
The DNA here is from genome assembly GCA_019454045.1 of Zanthoxylum bungeanum. Classification (NCBI taxonomy): domain Eukaryota; kingdom Viridiplantae; phylum Streptophyta; class Magnoliopsida; order Sapindales; family Rutaceae; genus Zanthoxylum; species Zanthoxylum bungeanum. The sequence goes on along the minus strand of SKCR01019180.1, from coordinate 12,927 downwards.
TTACGCTTCCATAACACACACAAGTGCGATACTAGTCTATTCCGCATTATCGATGTCCAGTCTCGATAATACTACGACTAGGGATATTTAATGATTAAACCGTCGTGAATTGATACTGTCTCATATCATCTCAATCCGGAACTAATCATAAGGAATTTCATCATTCACACATTTAAGTAATCTAATTACGAAATGATAAAAGGCAATTTTCATTGCTACATAATTAATTTGTACAAAAACAAAATATCTTTTACAAATAGTGACGCTATGGGTCATAACTGTCTAAGAAACAAGACCCACAACCCACAATCGGGAACAATACCCGCAACACAATTTGGGAACAAGACCCACAATCAGGAACAAGACTCGCAACACGATTTGGGAACAAGTCCCACAATCGGGAACAAGACCCGCAGCTCAATTTGGGAACAAGACCCACAATCGGGAACAAGACCCACAACTCAGTTTGGGAACAAGACCCACAACTCAAATAGGGAACAAGACCCTCATCTCAAATCGGGAACAAGACCCACAACTCAATTTGGGAACAAGACCCACAACTCAAATAGGGAACAAAACCATCATCTCAAATCGGGAACAAGACCCACAACTCAGTTTGGGAACAAGATCCACAACTCAAATAGGGAACAAGACCCTCATCTCAATTCGGGAACAAGACCCTCAATTTCAATTCGGGAACAAAACCCACTCGGTGGTTCGGGAACAAGACCCACGGGTCGCAACACCTCGTCACCAAATCAACTTATTTCGAAGCGTCTCAAAACACCAGGTAAGTTCGGCAACAGCTGGCAAGCCAGGTAAGTAAAAAATGCATGCATGACTTTGATAGGATTGTCACTGCCACACACTGCACAAGTCCCATCAAAGTGGGGGCGACTGTAGACAATTTGCATTTTTGCATGAATGCCCAATGATGAGCCTCGTATGGAGGCACTACCCGATAAGTCGCGGAAGTCGTGGGAAACAAACGTCGGAAGAGAAAAATTAAAAAATAAATACATCAACAAATTTAACTCGCTAATTGGCCTCGGGTTCGCTCGATTAATCTCTGTTTTAAAATATTAAGCCTCAGCCCAAAACCCCCCCACCCATCCAAAGCCCATTTCGCCCAAGCCCAATCCAAAAATAATTAAAATATTTAAAACACATGTCACAAATTAAATTAAATCCAATCAAATCCAATTAAATTAAATTAAATCCAATTAAATTAAATCAAATCCAATTTAAATCAAAATAATCCCCTTCCTAATTAAATCAAATCCCATTTCTAATTTAATCCAATCACATCCCAAATTAAAGAAATTTCCCACAAAAAATATGAATATTCTTTCCTTAAATAATTAAATAAATACACACATAATTGATAGATTTGTTCCCTTTTTAAGTCATGCACACACAAGGAAACCCTAACATGCACTATTATATAAAGGAAACACAAAAACTCTAATGTCCCTTGGCACATTCTCATGGTAATACAAAGAATAAAACCCTAAGGCTCTCGGCCTCTTCTCTCCATCACTCTCTCCCTCGCCTCTCTCCATCACAAACAAAGAATAAAAACCCTAAGTCATCTACTCTCTTTCGAACCTCTCTGATCTCTATTCATTCTCTCTCTAAACACACTCACGGCACCATCCCTAAGTCAACAAACCATCAAAGCTACCTCACACCATTGGACCGACACAAGAGAACCCTAAAAACCCTCACGTCCCATCTCTCCAGCGTAAGCAACAAAACACCACGTTGATGAACACACTATCACACACAAGGACTTACAACAACACACACCACTCATTGGATCAACCCTCACGCCTCCTTCCCCCAAGAACCCTCACGTCTCCCTCTATCGCTCAGCCAAATCAACTAAACAGTTCACTAACATAGCCCACTGATCGAACAACAAGACACACACAGAGTCTTCAACCAACAATACAAAGCAAAGTTTCAGCCCTCCACCGACTAAAGAACAACCCTAAGCCAACAAGTAGCAGCCCTAATCAACACACAAAAGTTGAATATCCCTAAACCGAAACTTCACAGCCCCTCAGCCCTCTACAAATCGGCAGTCACCAAACACAATCAGACCACATACTCATTTTGAAGCCCCACACACTCGGCACACACTGAACGTCCAGCCTTCATCAGCCCGATAAACACAAAAAATAATACCCCAAAACAGTCCACAAAACCAACCAAACAACGAGCAAAACAACGAGCAAAACAGCGAGCAAAATAGCAAGGAAAAACAGTAGAAAAACAGCGAAGAAAATAGTGGAAACGGCAGTCCAAGACAGCGGCAAACTAGAAAAATAACGGAGTATTAACCATTCCGGCAATGACGTAACGCACTCCCGGGAAGCGATTTAAAAGGTACAACCTGAGGGCACCATTTGTTATATTTTATTTTGTTATCCCGGACACGACATGCTTGGTTGGACGTGGAATACGTCCAACCGGGCATGCGAAAAATGGCCAAACTATCGGTCACATTGCTTTACTATTCCGCATTTATTTTCAGTATTTATTTTCTTTTAATATTTCGCATTTAGCTTACTACTTATCATTTCTGCTATTTATCGTTGTTTCATCCCATGCATTGTCATATTCCATGCATACATTGAGTTGATGATTACGTGCTATCTCTTGCGGTATATCGGATGGTAACCCAGACGTAAATTCGTAGCCGAGTCCGAATGGACGGTAGTGGGGTCTGTACTTGGGATACAACTCCACGTACCGCTTGAGAGACTTTCAAGCACGTGTTACATTTTGGTATTTAATTTTGTTCCACTATTTATTTTTGATGTGTTGTTTCTTTAGTCATGCATTGGTAATTTAATGCGCATGGGCTAACTAGGGTGGATTAAAGATCCTTTATTCGAGGGAAATGCCTGAAGGCTACCTTTACCATGATTTTTACCGCGCCTTTTATTATGTCATTTGCCCTTTTCATACCATCGCTTTATTTACGCATGCATTGCATTCTAGTTCGCATGGGCTAACTAGGGTGGATTAAAGGTCCTATATTCGAGGGAAATGCCTAAAGGCTACCTTTACCATGATATTTTACCGCGCCGGACGAGAGGTACACTCGATTGAATGTGAAATGTGTTCAATCGGGCATACAAGGTCCCATATTTTTATTTGTTTATTCATGCATTGATAATTTAATGCGCATTGGGTTAACTAGGGTGGATTAAAGGTCCTCTATTCGAGGGAAATGCCTAAAGGCTACCTTTACCACGATATTTTGCCGCGCCGGACGAAGTGCACTCGATTGAATGTGAAATGTGTTCAGTCGGGTATACGAGGTCCTATATTATGTATTTGTTTATTCACGTATGTGTTTGTGTCATTTCGGATACCACTTTGGTAATCCCGTTCGAACGTGTTTCCGAACGCTACATGAACGTATGCATTTTGTCTTATTTCCGTTTGAATGCTTTTACAAATGCTACTCGAACGCGCATGCATTTTGTTTTGTCATGCATCAGGTATCATCCCGTTCGAACGCGTTTCCGAACGCTATACGGACGAAACATTCTGTCTCATTTCCGTTCGAACACATTTCAAAACGCTACTCGAACGCGCATGCATTATACTTTACTATGCATCAGGTCTCATCATTTTCGAACGCGTTTCCAAACGCTATACGAACATGAACATTTTGTTTACCGTTCGAACGCGTTTTCAAATGCTACATGAACGCACATGCAGTGAACATATTTATTTTCATCACACTTCATGCACGTTTGCTTCTTTGGTCATTTCTTTTGCATTACATAATTAATCATGTCATTTCATTATTGACGTTTTTACCGTTATTAGTTATTTATATTTCCGCATTTATCTACTTAATGTGTTCATGAGATTGTGTGCTTGCCTTTATTTTACTTACTTCTATGCATGCAAACTTAGATATAGGTTATATGCAAACTTAGATATAGGTTATTCTTGCATGTGTATGTTGCGTAGACTTGGTTATATTATTGCATAAATCTGTTCATTACAAGTGACATAAGTAATGGACCATTCCGAACCCAATGGTTTGAGGTCTTCCCTTGCGAGGGGTGAGTGCGGCCTTAAATCATTTTCCCAGTTCACACTGGGTGGCGACTCCATTTTATTTCTCTGTTTTAGTCACCCGCGGGCTAATCCGTACTCCCGACCGGGCCACGAGCCGGGACAGTGTCGCCCACTTCTGTGTCCTACAACGTTCCGCCATTTACTTTCCGTACGTTATTTGTTTGTGTATTGATGATATAGTGCGCATGGGCAAATAAAGTGGATTAAAGGTCCTCGTTTTGAGTGGTGAAAATCCTAACGGCTACCTTTGCCATGACGTTTTGCCGCGCCGGACGAAGTATGTTTGATTGAATGTGAGATATGTTTAATCAGACATACAGAGTCCTACATTATTGTCTCATTAATTTGTATGCATTGTAATATAATGCGTACGGGCTTATTATATTGGTCTAAAGGTTCTCTATTTGAGGAAAGAAAAGCCTAAAAGGCTACCATTACCATAATATTTTGCCGCGCCTTTTATTATTCCATTATTTGCTTTCTGTATGCCATCTCCTTATTTAATCATGCATCATAGGGTAATGCGCATGGGCAAACCAAGTTGGATTAAAGGTCCTCCACTTTGAAGGATGAAAAGCCTAAGGGCTACCTTTACCACGATGTTTTACCGCGCCGGACGAAGTGTGTTCGATTGAATGTGAGATATGTTTAATCGGACATACGAAGTTCCATTTATGGTTGTCTTTATTTTCTATTCATTGTAATGTAATGCGCATGGGCAAATCAAGTTGTATTAAAGGTCCTCCGCTTCGAGGGATGGAAATCCTAAAGGGCTACCTTTGCCATGACGTTTTGCCAAGCCGGAAAAAGTATGTTTGATCGAACGTGAGATACGCTCAATCGGGCACTCGAAGTCCTATATAGATGTGGGCATATGTCGCATCTCTTCCCTTTCATCCTTATTATCTATCTCCTTTTCTGCACCACATCATTGCACATTTATTTCGATGTACAATTGCCTCTTTGATTACCTCTTTACGTCATGCACTTAATTGTCTCTCTTTATTATGCATGCTTGTACAATTATTATTTACTTGCGTTTCCGTATAATGTGTTTATGAAATTATATATTGTCGTTATTCTGATTTACCTTTATTTATGAAAACTTAGATATGAGCTTTATTTTCATGCATGTGAACTTAGAAATAGAAAACTCTTGGAAATATATGTTGCGTAGATTCGATTAAATTATTGCACAAATCATTTCATTACAAGTGGCATAAGTAAGGGACCATTCTGAACCTAACGGTTTGAGGTCTTCCCTTGCGAGGGGTGAGTGCGGCCTTAAATCATTTTCCCGGTTCACACCGGGTGGCGACTCCTTTATTCTCTGGTTTAGTCCCCCGTGGGCTATTCCGTACTCCTGATAAGGTCGCAAGCCTAGAATAGCGTCGCCGATTTCTGTGTCCTACAGTTATCTTAGGGAAACCAAAGGATATTAATTCTACAACCCACAAGAGAACAAAGAGAACAAGGTATTTGTTGCTCTCCATGCGGTTTTCCTCAAAAAAGAATTCCTAAATGCAGTGGTAAGTGGGAGGAAAGTAGAACTCGATGAAAATCGAATGATACTGTTCCTGACACCGACTCCCTTACGGAACATGAACAGTTCATCAGGGATAAGACTTTTCCATAATCTTCTAATACACAAGAACCGCATAGGTCAGAGAGAGTCACAAAACAACCTGAGAAGTATGGGTTTCTGATCTCACCTCATGTAGATAGATATCTTATTGATGATAATGAGCTAGCTATGTATGAGGAAGCGATACAAGGTATCGACTCCTCTTTATGGTAAGAAGCCATGAAGTCCGAAATGGATTCCATGTATACCAACCAAGTTTAGGCACTGGTTGATGCACCAGAAGGCGTTAAGCCGATTGGTTATAAATAGGCTTTCAAGAAGAAGACATACATGGATGGCAACATACAAACGTACAAAGCTAGGCTTGTAGCGAAAGGATATCGTCAACGATATGGTATCGATTACGATGAAACTTTTTCACATGTTGCCATGATTAAATCCATTCGGATAATGCTTGCTATTGTTGCATATTTTGATTATGAAATATGGCAGATGGATGTCAAAACCGCTTTCCTTAACGGAAACCTTTTGGAGGATATTTATATGCAACATCCTGACGGTTTTTTCATGCTAAAACATGCAAACAAGATTTGCAAGTTAAATCGATCCATTTATGGATTAAAGCAAACATCGTGTTCTTGGAACCAACATTTTGATGAGATCATAAAAGAATATGATTTCATTCAAAAAAAATGATTTTTGTGTATATAAGAAGGTTAGTGGGAGCGTACTGACATTCATTGTCCTTTACGTTGATGATATATTACTTATTGGCAATGACATTGTCATGCTACAATCAGTGAAAGTTTGGCTTTCATTAAAATTATCCATTAAGGATCTGGGAGAAGTAGCCTTTATTCTGGGAATAAAGATCTACCGGGATAGATCTAGAAAGCTGTTTGGACTCTCCCAGAGCTTGTACATTGATAAAATATTGAAGAGATTCAATATGGATCAGTCCAAGAGGGGGCTGCTTCCAGTATCACTTGACGTCTCTCTATCAAAGGACATGTGTCCTAAAATACAAGATGAAAGAGATACCATGAATCAGATCACGTTCGCTTCTACAATCAGATCGATCATGTATGCCATGATATGTACACGACCTGATGTCTCGTATGCTTTGAGCATGTGTAGTCGCTATCAGGCCGATCCAGGTGATGGTCACTGGATTGTTGTTAAGAACATCCTTAAGTATCTTAGACGAACTAAGGATGCTTTATTAGTATATGGAGATGGAGAACTTGAGGTGACTGGGTTCACCGATGTAAGTTTCCAAACCGATAAAGACGACTTTAAGTCGCAATCTGGGTACATATTTTGTTTGAACAACGGAGCAGTGAGATGGAAATCTTCCAAGCAAGAGACTGTTGCCGATTCAACAACAGAAGTGGAATATATCGCTGCAGCTGAGGCAGTAAAAGAAGCTGTTTGGATCCGTTAATTCCTAATTGGATTATGAGTAGTTCCGTTAGCAGCTGAGCCCGTACCTTTGTATTGTGACAATAACGGGGTTATAGCGCAGGCTAAGGAACCACAGTCTCATCAATGATACAAGCATGTACTTCGACGTTTCCATCTGATTCGTGAGATCATACATCGTGGCGATGTGAAGATCGAAAAGATCGCTTCAGATGAAAACATTGCAGATCCGCTGACGAAAGCTATTTCTCAGCAAAAGTTTGAGCGACAAGTACATAGTTCAGGTGTTAGATACTTGAGTGATTGTCTATGAGCCAAGTGGGAGATTGTTGGACAATTATGACCCATAGCATCACTATTTGTAAAAGACATGGTGTTTTTGTACAAATTATTTATGTGACAAAGGAAATTACTATTTTATCATTTTGTAATTGGATTACTTAGATATATATATATATATATATATAAATGATAAAAGTCCCTATGATTAGTTCTGGATCAATAAGATATGAGACAGTATTAATCCACGAACGGTTTAATCATTAAATATCCCTAGTCATAGTATTATCGAGACTGGACATCGATAATGCGGAATAGACTAGTATTACACTTGTGCGCTTTATGGAAGCTTAACGGCATAATTCTCATGTATTTAAGTATTGGATACTCATGCAAGTGTGATATGAGGTTTTGTTAGCCGTTGGACCGGGAAAAACTTCGCTCTGGATAGACCCATCGGAATCCCATTGGTAGTATGACTATGTGTCTATGGGAATCCGAATCAGGGTAGGTGTATGTGGTCTTAACCTGAGACTTGCATCGCTAATTCTTGCGATAATCAGTACACTTTGGTTTTGGTCGTCCAGGGCTTTAACAGGTTCTGTGTACGCCTCTTCTGGGTTTACTGAGAATCATAGTGTATTGGGTGTGATGTCAAGATGGAAGTATCACTTCAGTCATATGGAGATGATGATCACGCAGGGATACAGAACTAGTACTCTCAAATGCTACAGCTATCGGGATAGTATGACTAGGTCATGATTATCCGATTACAGAGACTAGTTGCTAGTGATCCGATATATGCTTCGTACGGGGCAGACACAATTCCAGCCCTAGGCCTAGCATGTGACATCCGATACTGGATCGCAATACACAATACATAGTAAACTATGCCATATATAGATTATATATTCCTCTTTGAATATTTCTGGAGAATTGGGTAGGCACGGTGCTTTGCTAGAAGCCAACCATGTCTTGTAAATCGATGAGAACGTGGTACGTGGTACGCACGTGTCGGATAGTCCGATAATCGGATTTACTGCCAACATATCTAGGGATCTCTTGGGTCGCTTCCTAAAGATTCACCGATGACATTTGACTCGAACAGAATTAATCTGGAATTAATTATGAGAGAGAAAATTAATCTGGGATTAATTGCGGCAAGAATTTATCTGGGATAAAATTCGAATAGAAGAGAGAAAGTGATTAATTTGGAATTAATCGATTATATAATATATTGGATATATTAATTGAAATCAGATTTCAAAGCGGAATTAAAATTGGATTTTGATTCGGGCGAACGAATTAATTTGGAATTAATTCGCAAGCGACTTTCATAATAATTTTGCTAGGCATTATTATTTAATTAAATTGGATTTAATTACGTCGCGACGGAAAATTTTTTAATCGGATTAATGAACCCGAGCCCGAAGTGTGTTGAGCAAGCCAACTTGAATTTTGAATTTAAGTGGTGGGGCCCACTAACTTACATCAATTGTCAACATGAGTGATGGAAGTTGTTGGGAGCATTTATTGCTTTTTCCCTCCAACACACTTTGCTTTGCTTTTGGAAAAGCATATACACATTTTTGAAAGTCAACTTGTGTATTAGTTTTGGAAACAAAATATCAAAAAACAAAAACTCTCTCATTTTCCCTCTCATTGCCGTGACTCACTTCTTCTTTTCCATTGATTTTTGTTTCAAAAATAAAGCAAGCTAGCACTTAAAGAGTCTTGTGAGGTGATAGAGAAACTCACCATTGGGTTGGAAACATTCAACAAAGCTTGGAGCTTCATCAACATACAAAGATTATTGAAATCGGACATCCGTTCAATGTAAGTTTTTTCCGCAAACTCACATGATCAGTCACACATAATATCATGACTTAGAGACCTTGAGCATGTCTAGGACACTAACACTCCTTCCTTGAGTTCAGTACAGAATAATTCCTTAGACCTTCGATAAAGTTCCAACTCTTGATTTGCCTCGAACAACTCTTTGAGTGTTCGCATGATGCTCCAAGCATCCGGTACTTCAATGTACTGTCTCAACAAATCTGGGACCATCGATCCCAAGATGTAGGATTTCACCTTTAGGTTATCATCATTCCATCTATCAAAAGTTTTTCGTTCTTCTGGAGTGGAGTCAGGATCGATATCAACATGCATTGGATTGATCGTGACATAAGTCAACTTTTCATATTCCAAGACAAGACATATGTTCATTTCCCATTCGAAATAGTTCTCGGCTCATTTTAGCTTATAGGAATCCAAAAGTTTCATCAATGGATTAGCGGCAGCCATCTATAAGACAATTTTTTGAGTAGTAGCAGAACAATGTGCATTTCAAAAGTGATAACACTAATTGATAATGGAATTGTAAATCTATTAGTGCCCTCCCACTATTTTACGTAATTCCGTAATCTCCCTTAACGGAAAAATAGAAATTTGACTATCAAAATTTCATAGCGGGAAGTAGATCCCATGACATTTACTCTAGCCTCACACTAATGACGATATTGGCCTTTGTAAACTCATTAGGCAGACCTCAAAGGTCAATCACTTCATATGACTTCTGGTTTGGTTCTGAACCATTTCTTATCCTCACACTAATGACGATATTGGATTAAAACGTGTTCTTGGTGTATACTTGTTAATGTGCACTAATGAGCTTCATATGTACACCCTCATACTAATGACGATATTGAGCGACTACATTAACTCATCACGCTACATCTAATGTTTTACCGGAGCGACCTAAGTTCTGAGCACTTATACCCTCACACTAATGATGATATTGGATATAAGTAGTAATAACTCATTCATCTCCGTATTGACAAGACAGACCATCCAATAATGCTCCAACATTATTAATACAATTACTTAAAAGTAATCACCTAATCACGGGAGATTTATCACAACCAAATCATTAACTTAATTAGGTCACAGTTTTAATTTAAAACATGCAATACATATCTAATATGTCTTATGCACAATTAAATTAAAATTACTATGGCATAGATTCAAAATATATGTTGTGTGGTTAAGCCTTTGCTCTGATACCAATCTGTTGGGTAGTTGTGGAACCCCTAGGGTCGGATCGGCGCCCCATGCAGCGGAAATGGGTATAACTCATGGATATCAAGTATTATTTAATGAGATACTATATTCCATTATGAGTGTATAGGAAAAAATCGGGACTGAATCGGAGTCCGGAAGCTCCAGAACGAGCAAAAATAAAATTCATGCGCGCGCAATATGTTTTGAATTTCAAAACTAACATTAACACATGTTATAGAATAAAAATCAAGTTTTTCAAAATATCAAATATTTTTACAAAACATAAAATTATTCTAAATACGCACATGCGTAAATTTTGAATCCAATACACAAACCAAATTAGAATCCCAATAAGAAATGTCTCGTGAATAATTCTAGGTCACCCAAAGGTGGTCAAGTGATTCTAGAATGGTAGCCATAGCTCTAAGCTTTAATCTAGAGTTCCAAACTCTTATTAATTGTTCTATTTCCAACATGAACATCTTTGACATAATTACAAGCATGTTGTGTTTATATTTATAAAGTATTCTAACATAATTGATTAACCTTATTTCAATATTAAGCTATGTGATCATGCATCTAATACACAAATGAACATAGCTTAGGAGAAGATCAAGCATTACCTAGTAAGCTTGATGCAAGATCCAATCTACTTCTACTTTGTTGAAATTATTGGAGAACCTCCAAGGTGTGCAAGCTTGACTCCAAGATCCAATCTTGTTTCCAATGCTACCAAGCTTCACTTCAAGATCCAATCTTGATTTCTCCAAGATGAAATGTTGTAGAGACCTCAAAAACTTCTCTAAACACTTCTCTAACTTAGGCTAATCTCTCTAAGAACTTGCTTGTACTTATAATTAAAACATTCCTAAAGCTTGCTATTTATAGCAAAACTTAGGTAATTTTTAATTAATAAAAGTTGTAATCAACTTTTAAGTGGGCTTAATCTAATTTATCCAAATATGTATAATTAGGTGTGACTAATCTCCATTGTCTCCCACTTTAATTTAATCCAATTAAATCAAGCTAATTATTAGGAAATGGGTTAGTTAAATGTTTGTCATCTTGATTTAATCCAATTAAATCAAGCCAAAACCACTTATTATTACTTACTTACAATTATCATAATATCCTCAAATGTTAGAGATAATTATGATTTTAAAATTAAGCCCTTGTGTAATTATTGAATTAATCCAATTAATCCAATTAGGTCAAAGTAAATAATCAATGTTATCCAATAACACTTGATTATCTTAGTTGATAATTATAATATCGAATATTATTTTTTATCAAAATTAATCGGCTACCCAAGTGCTCAACGAATACACTTCATATTGGGACTCTCTAAGTTCAGACACGTTCGTCATATAAGCCTAGCTAATATGTACGTAATTCGGTCACCTCCGAATTCACGAAGAACACGAATGATCTTTCTGAACTATACAAGTCGAGGTCATCACATATGTTTAACAATCCATCTATCGTAGGCTATCCGAGTTGTGCTTAGGAAACATAGAATATACCGTCAACTTTCCGAGGCACACATCTCATGTTGACATGTCTATGATTCTTTACAACTGATTCGATCCACCCTAGGTGATCGACTTTGGCCAAAGTCTTTAAGAAATGTGACTTTACTTACATGGATATCTAAACCCCTTATAGTACACATACGGGCCGACATATCCTATCTTGCTTCGAACTTGATTACTGAGTGCATCGGTCCACACCCAACGAACATCTAAAGGCCAGACCATGAAAGGTTTCAGACATACATGGCATCAAAGTGTGGAGGATCTCACACAAAATCAATGTTATCCTATAGTCAAAGGATTACATATGCTACTCGACTCGAGGAGATTCCTATTGACGGTGGTGTGTACTTCCAACTATTAGGAATCATATGTGAGTCATTCAGTATTCGCTTCAATGAATACCCACATGTCTATACGAGTTTCCTAAACTCATGGTACATCAGGTTAAACCAAAGGTCGATGTCATTCTTAGCATATCTATACATCAATCTAATACGCATAATGACAATACCATTATAAGGTATGAAATAAAAAATAGTTATTTTATTAATAAATAATAAAATGTACAAATCGGATTAGCACTTCAAGCACCAACTCCATCACTTCCAGCGTCCAGACACTCTAGAGTCAATCCACTCTGGAGTCAATCCACTCTGGAGGAACATTACCCGTCCCTTCGAGGTAGGCAGTAATTCCAGAATGTATATTCATTCTTCCAGAGAGGAGAATCCTCCGGGGTGTATCAATCCCATAGAGAATATCACTCTGGAACCCAGAGGATCACACCAGGTTCGCTCCGATCTCCATGTCAATATTTAATTCCTCACAAGATAGTGGACTTCAATGATTTTGGCATGAAAATATAATTTAGCATGCATAATCACATGTGTTAATAAACTTGATTTCATATTTAGGCATTTCATCTGCCATCACATCATG
>SKCR01019179.1:0-49955 GCA_019454045.1 Zanthoxylum bungeanum | reverse complement strand
ACGTCCAATCTGAACACACGTCAACCGGCGCGGCAAAGCATCGTGGAAAAGGGGGCTTTTAGCCCCTCCCCATAGGGGATCTCACATCACACTTACTAAGCCCATGCGCTTGATTGACTTATACATACGAAAATAAAGATAATAATATCAAACTAAGTATGCTCGATTGAACGTATCTTGCGTCCAACCGAACATACATCAACCGGCGCGGCGAAGTAGTGTCACGAAGGTGGCCTTTTCGGCTCTTTGTCTCACAAATGGAGGACCTTTGGACTAACTCACTAAGCCCATGCGCTTGGTTGAATCATGCAAAAATAAACAATATATTGAATTCAAGAGAAAACTAAATAAACAAAAAGCAACACAACGAAAGAGAGATGGTGCCGTTTACTCAAGCGGTACGTGGAGTTGTGGCCCGAGTGCAGATCATATTACCGTCCATTCGGAATCGGCTATGAAATTTATGTCCGGGTTTCCATCCGATATACCGCGAGAGTTGACACATCTCTCATTCATCTAATGCCCACAACATATTACATCTCATAATTCATGCATATTTATATATTCAAAAATCACAACACACATTTCAACATTACAATCATACAAGAAATACTTAATAAATAATGCGGAAAAGGAAAACAAGTGTGAAAGATACCCTCAGGTCTAACCTTTTAAGCCGTCTCTCGGACTCACGTTCCACGAAGATCGAAAGGGGGGTAAAGCTCCGCAACTTTTCTGGTCCGTTGGTTCAACGTCCTAGCTCACTGCTTCGCTGTTTTGCTTATTGTTCGAACTCCGTTCTGCTCCTATTCGGCTCCTGTTTTGCTGCTCACTGCACGGGCTACCTGTTTCAATGTTTTCAAAGAACTATTCCAAGTTGTGTGGGTTCTTAGTGCAATTAAAAGTGATTACTTTTAAGATTATCTATGCTGTTTTTTATGTTACTGTTTTTGGGACTTTGGGGACTGTTTTGGGAGGATTTTCGGTGGTGGTTAGGGATTGTTTTGGTGTGATTTTTCGGTGGTGTGAGAGGGATTGGAGAGGAGGCATGGCCTTGGTTAGGGGTTGTTTATATAGAGAATGGCTAGGGTTTACAAGGGAAGGGATTTGTGCATTAAATTAGGATATGATTTAGTGCTAGGTAAGGAAAGCAATGGATTTGATTGGGGGACATGTCTTGGCTAGATTAGGAATACAATATATTTGATTGGTTAGGATTAGGCATTTAATTTGTTAGATTAGGAAGTCAATATTTTTAATTTGTTATGATTGATTTTAATTAGGTATATCATCTTTTTAATTTAGGTATATAACATATTTGATTCATTTATATTAGGCATGATTTTATTTTATGTTTTATTTAATTGGTAAATGATTTAAATGTTTTATTTTAATGTTTAATATTTAATTATTTAATTTGGGATGTGTTTTATGGGCTTTTGGGGGGCTAAATGGGCTGGGCGTGAGGCTAGCAGCAAAACCAGAATTACCGGCTCCGTTCGAACGCCTCATCGCACGCGGCACGAACGTCCGCAATCTGCACAAGGTTCGAACGAAGTAACGAACGCAGCACCAACGAAGACAGTGAGCTTATTTATTCTGAATTCCCCCTTCCGATATCCGTTTCCCGCGGCTTTCATGACTCAAAAGGTAGTGCCTCCAAATGAGACTCATCATCGGGTTTCACATGCGAAAATGCAATGCCTACAGCTGGCTTACACAACACACTTTGGGCTCTGATTCGTTTAATCCAATTAAACGAATTTTCCGTCGCGACACAATTAAATCCAATTTAATTAAATAATAATACCCAGTAAAATTATTACAAAAATGGATCGCGAATTAATTCCAAATTAATTCGTTCGCTAAAATTAAAATCCAATTTAATTTCCCGTTGAAAAACGATTTCAATTAATATATCTAATATATTATTTAGCCCAATTAAATAAATTAAATAGTAAAGTCTAATTTAACTATTAAATTTATTTTACTGATTAATTCCAAATTAATCGCGTTCTCTCCTCTCGACGAATTTAATCGCAGATAAATTCTCGACGCAATTAATCCATAATTAATTATTTCTCTGATAATTAATCCCAGATTAATTCTTGCCGTAATTAATCCCAGATTAATTTTCTCTCTTTTAATTAATCCCAGATTAATTTTCTCTCTCTTAATTAATCCCAGATTAATTTTCTCTCTCATAATTAATCCTAGATTAATTTTGTTCGAGTCAAACATCATCGGTGAATCTTTGGGATGCGACCCAAGAGATCACTGGATATGTTGGCAGTAAATTCGGTCATCGGACAATCCGAACATGTGCGTACCCGGTACCACATTTCTACCGATTTACAAGACATGGTTGGCTTCTAACAAAGCACCGTGCCTACCCAATTCTCCAAAAATATTCTTCTACGGAATACATGATCTTTGTCAGGCGTAGTATACGTAGTATTATGTATTACGATCTAGTATCAGATGTCACATGCAAGGCCTGGGGCTGGAGTTGTGTCTGCCCCGTACGAAGCATATATCGGATCACAAGCAACTAGACTCTTTATGATCGGAAAGTCATGACCTAGTCATACTTCCCCGATGGCTATAGCACTTAGAGTACGAGTTCTGTATCCCTGCGTGATCATCATCTCCATATGAATGAAGTGATACTTCCGTCTTGACATCACACCCAATATACTACGATTCTCAATATACCCAGAAGAGGCGTACACAGAACCTGTTAAAGTCCCGTACGAACAAAACCAAAGTATATTGATTGTCGCAAATATTAGCGATGCAAGTCTCAGGTTAAGACCAAATACACCTACCCTGATTCGGATTCCCATAGACACATAGTCATACTACCAATGGGACTCCGAGGGGTCTATCCAAAGCGAAGCTGTTTCCGTACCATCGGTAAAAAAAATCTCATATTACACTTGCATGGGTATCCAATGCCCAAATATATGAGAACTATGTCGTTACGCTTCCATAACACGCACAAGTGTAATACTAGTCTATTCTGCATTATCGATGTCCAGTCTCGATAATACTACGACTATGGATATTTAATGATTAAACCTTTGTGGATTAATACTGTCTCATATCTTATTAATTTGGAACTAATCATAACGACTTTTATCATTTATATATCTAGGTAATCCAATTACAAATGATAAAAGAGCAATTTCCTTTGTCACATAGTTAATTTATACAACAACACAATGTTCTGTAAAAATAGTGATGCTATGGGTCATAATTATCCAACAGCTAACTTTTGCTGAGATATCTCTTCGTTAGCGGATCTGGAAGGTTATCATATGATATGATCTTTTCAATCTTGAGATCGCCACGACGTATGATCTCAAAAATCAGATAAAACCATTCGAAGTACATACTTGGATCATTGATGAGACCGTGGTTCATTAGCCAGTGCTGTAGCCTAGCTCAGCTGCTAACAGAACTATTCCTAATCCAATTAGAAATTTTTTTATAGATCCAAAATGCTTCGTTTGCTGCCTCAGCCGCAACAATATATTTCGTTTTTATTGTTTAATCTGTAACAATATCTTGCTTGGAAAATTTCTAGCTTACTGTTCTATTGTTCAAATAAAATAAGTACCCTTATTGTGACTTATAGTCGTCTTTATCGGTTTGGAAACTTGCATCGGTGAATCAAGTCACCTCAAGTTCTCATTCCCAATAGATTAAGAAAGCATCCTTAGTTCGTCTAAGATACTTAAGGATGTTCTTAACATCAATCCAGTAACCATCACATGGTTCGGCCTGATTTTGACTGTAGATGCTCAAAGCATATAAAACACCAGGTCGCGTACATGTTTGTCAATGTACGAGTTCTCGAAGAGTGCCAACAATTTTTAGATCTATCCTAGTAGATCCTTATTCCTAGAATAAAGGTTGTCTCTCCCAAGTATTACATGGAGAATTTTAATAAATCCAAGCTTTCACCGATTACTGCATAGGAATGTCATTGCTATGAAGCAATACATCATCATTATATAGGACAATGAATGTCAGTGCGCTCCCACTAACCTTCTTATATACACAAGAATCATCTTCGTTTTGAATGAAACCATATTCCATTATGATCTCATCAAAATGTCGGTTCCAAGAACGCAATGCTTACTTCAATCCATAAATATATCGATTTAACTTGCAAAACTTGTTTACATGTTTTGGCACGACAAAACCGCCAGGTTATTGTAAACATCCTCTAAAAGATTTCTGTTAAGGATAGCGGTTATGACGTCCAGCTGCCATATTTCATAAATGAAATATGCAGCAATAGCAAGCATTATTCGAATGGATTTAACCATGGCAATGGGTAAAAGGTTTCATCGTAATCGACACCATGTTGATGATGATACCCTTTCGCCACAAGCCTAGCTTTATGCATTTGTACGTTGCCATCCATGTCTGTCTTCACCATGAAGACCCATTTACTAC
Source organism: Zanthoxylum bungeanum (assembly GCA_019454045.1). Lineage (NCBI taxonomy): Eukaryota > Viridiplantae > Streptophyta > Magnoliopsida > Sapindales > Rutaceae > Zanthoxylum > Zanthoxylum bungeanum. The sequence continues at coordinate 45,488 of SKCR01019179.1, read as the reverse complement.
CAATAGGCACAATGCCTTTTGGTACACCAACCGGTATCCAAACTTGATTGGTATACATGAAATCCATTTCAGACTTCATGGTATCTTGCCATAAAGAGGAGTCGATACCTTGTATCGCTTCCTCATACGTAGTTGATTTATTATCCTCAATAAGATTTGTTGGACAGTTATGACCCATAGTGTCACTATTTGTACAGATCATGGTGTTGTTGTACAAATTAACTGTGTGACAAAGGAAATTGCTCTTTTATAATTTGTGATTAGATCACCGAGATATATAAATGATAGAAGGTCCATATGATTAGTTCCCGGATTGAGATGATATGAGACAATATCAATCCTCGAAGGTTTAATCATTAAACATCCATAGTCAGAGTATTATCGAGATTGGACATCGATAATACGAAAAAGACTAGTATTACACTTTTGCACGTTATGATGGCATAACGACATAGTTTTCATATATTTGGGTATAGGATACTCATGCAATTATAATAGGAGGTTGTGTTTACCGATGGTACGGAAACAACTTTGCTCTGGATAGACCCCTCGAAATTCCATTGGTAGTAGGACTATGTGTCTATTGAAGTCTGAATCAGGGTAGGTGTATTTGGTCTTAACCTGAGACTTGCAAAGCTAATACTTGCGACAATCAATATACTTTGGTTTTGGTCGTCCAGGGCTTTAACTGGTTCTGTGTACGCCTCTTCTAGGTATATTGAGAATCGTAGTGTATTGGGTGTGATGTCGAGATGGAAGTATCACTCTAGTCATAGTGGAGATGATGGTCACATAGGATACGGGACTGGTGCTCTTAAATGCTGCAACTATCGGGATATTATGACTAGGTCATGTATATCCGATTATAGAGACTAGTTACCAGAGATTCGATGTGTGCTTCATACGGGGCAGACACAATTCCAGCCCCAGGCCTAGCATGTGACAACAGATACTGGATCGAAATACGAAATACTACGTATACTGCGCCTGATATAGATCATATATTCCTGTAAGGATATTTCTGGAGAATTTGGTAGGCATGGCGCTTTTCTAGAAGCCAACCTTGTCTTGTAAATCGGTAAAAATGTAATACTAGGTACTTACATGTTTGGATAGTCCGACGACCGGAATTATTGCCAACATATCCGGGGATCTCATGGGTCGCTTCCCGAAGATTCACCGATAACGTATGACTCGCACTTTATTAATCTGGGATTAATTAGATGAGAGAGAAAATTAATCTGGGATTAATTACGGAGATATTTTATCTGGGATAAAATATTAAATAAAGAGAGAGAACGATTAATTTTGAATTAATTGATAAAATAATATATTCGATATATTATACGAAATTGGATTTCGACTCGGAATTGAATTTAGATTTTAATTCGGGCGAACGAATTAATTTAGAATTAATTCGTTAGCGATGTGAATAGTGATTTTGCTAGGCATAATTATTTAATTACGTCGCAACGGAAAATTCGTTAATTTAGAATTAGCGAACCCGAGCCCGAGAGTGTTTGCGGGCGCACTCGCATTTCGAATTCAAGTGCGGCCCACAAGTCACATCAAACGTCAAATCGTTAGTCACATCAAGCGTCAAATCACTTGTCACTTTGAGTGATGTGATGTGTAGTCCTTATGATGTGAATAGTCGATGTAATGGTTGGCTTATTTGCCTTTGACTTTTGGAAAACAAAATAAGGAAAATGAATTTTTGAAATTCAATAAGTGTATTAGATACACATTTTTCACCAACCAACACGACATTCTCTTCCTCTCTTCATCTCTCTCTCACGGCCTCAAGGCCATTTTCTTCATCATTTTTGGTGAAAACCGAGAACAAATGAGAAGCAAGGGAAATTTTACGGCAAAATTTTCGGAGTGCTAGCACGCTTACGGAGTCGTATGATGGTGATAGGGAAACCCACCCGTGGGCATGGAATACACAACTCAAAGCTTGGAGCTTGAATTCATCCATGGCCGAATTTGGAGGAGCACATTTGGAGAAAAAGCCGTGAGCCATAGGAGGGAAAAGCTTGAAGATTTTGTTCAACGCATCGCTCAACCAATCATTGTAAGTATTCCGCAACTTCCTTGTTGTATTCGCACATGGTTTCTTACTTGAATCGATCCCGATTAGACCGTAGAAACCCAACAAGATTAATATCCATCTGAGGTAAGATCAGAAACCCATACCTCTCAGGTTATTTTCTGACTCTCTCCGACCAACGCGGTTCATATGTATTAGAAGATTGTGTAACAATCTTATCCCTAATGAACTGTTCGTGTTCCGTGAGGAATTCGATGCCATGAACAATATCACTTCGATTTTCATCGAGTTGTACTTTCCTCCCACTTATCACTGTATTTAGGAATTCCTCTTAGGAAAACAGCATGGAGAACAACACAATATTTTGTTCTCTTGAGGGTTGTATAAGTAATATTCACTGGTTTCCCTAGGATAACCAATTACAAATAGGCACTTATCTGATTTGGGTTCTAGTTTGGTACCATCCAAACGTTTAACATGCCCAGCATCCCAAATCTTCAGGAATTAGAAACCCAGTTTCTTTCCTGTCCACCTGTCCAACAGACTTTGACGGAACTCTGTCCAACAGACTTTGACGGAACCTTATTCAAAATAAGTATTGCACTATTCAATGTGTATCCCTAGAAGGAAAATGATAGCTTACTGTGACTCATCATAGACCTTATCATGTCTAACAAAGTTTGGTTTCTCCGTTCGGACACACCGTTCAATTGAGATGTTTCGAGAGAAGTCCACTATAAAAGAATACCATACTTTTTCAAGTAATCGAGAAACTCATTGCTCAAGTATTTTCCACTATGGTCCAACCGTGATGTTTTAATACTTTTGCTGGCCTATTTTTCTACTTTGTGTCGAAACTCTTTGAATTTATCAAAAGTTTCCGACTTATGTTTCATAAGATACAAGTAACCATAAAGTGATGCAACATCTGTAAAGGTTATGAAGTATTCATATCCACCTCTAGCCTAGCCAAATATGGGCCCGCATACGTCACTATAAAAGAGGGCTAAAAGCTCGGTGACACGTACACCCTTACCGTTAAAAGGTGCTTTAAGCACTTTGTCTAATAAACAAGATTCTCAGACATCATATGAATTAGGATCAAATCCGTCCAAGTATCCATTCTTCCAAAGAGTTGATATAGGAGTCTTGTTAATGTGTCCCAGACAACAATGCCACAAATAAGTCTCATATGATATACTCAGTTTGAGCTTTTGTTTGTCATGTTATATGTTTGAGATTTTCTTATATTCAAAATATAAAGACTATTATTAACATCTACTGTACACATCAAAATGTCATATTTATATACAAAACACCAAGTGTTTCAAAATACAAAGGTATACCCGCATCGGGTTAAACTAGATACAAAGATGATTTTCCTAGTCAAGCTAGGTACTAAATAACAGTCACCTAAGAAATTACATGCCCTAAGGACATGTTCAAAACATAGGTCGCAACGGCCAAAACAGTGACTCTCGTCCCATTTCCGACTCGTAGGTCAATCTCATCTGAAGCCAGTATCCTGCTAATCAGCAGATCCTGCACATCAGTACATATGTAAATACCACATCCAGTAACAAAAATCCAATTTTTAAAACCAGTAGTGTATATGTTTATAACAAATATACCTGAAGCCCGAGCCTTGCCCGTTTTTACTCCCTTCAACTCTGCCTTGTACTCACGACAGTCTCGCTTCCAGTGACCCCATTTGCCACAATATAGGCAGACGTCTTGGGATATGTTCTTAGTCTTCCCAGAAGACTGTGATGATTTAACCTTGCCCTTTTTTCTTTTTCTTCTTCATACCCCCAGAAGACTTCGGCCAAGCCTTGGCTTTCTAGGATGTCGAAGTAAGATGCGCCGCAAGCTTCTTGCCTTTCAGAAGCTCTGGCTCTGCTTCTTTTAGCATCGCCATTAACTCTCCAAGAGTTTTCTCTTGGTTCATCATATTGTAGTTCATGATGAACCCGCCCCAGAAATTGGGCAGAGACTGTAAGATCAAATGTATGGAAGTCTGTGCCTCGAAGGTTATACCTAGCTGACCTAGCTGTTTGATTTCAGCAATCATCTGTGACAGATAGTGCTCAACAGATGTACCCTCTGACATACACGAGCGAAATAACTTCTTTTTCAATTCGTACTTCTGAGATCTAAGATTAGATATTTGAAGATCCTTTAATTTCAACATCATACTATAAGGATCTAATCCTTTGTTCTGACGACGAAACTGATGAGTCATTGCAGCAAGCATGACAGATTGAGCACTAAACTCATCATCACGATGAGTCTTCCAAAGCTCATGCTCTACTATTTGCTCAACTCTGGGTTTAGGCCCGAGTGGTTTCTCTATGACATAGAGTAACTTCTCAGCTCTCAGGACTATTCTGAGATTCATCTCCCAATCTGGAAAATTGGAGCCATTAAAGACATTGTCATCCATGATGATGTCCCTAACGCTAATCATTCCAACCATCTCGATTGCAATAGTCCAACTATCCAATCAACGATTTCAGGTACACTCAAAATGTAATGGTTACTATAGTCCAACTATATAACCAACTACAAATGGAGTAATGTTTAGTACAATCCAACTATTCAAAGAAAGCAATATTCAATATTAGTCCAACTAATATATTTATAACAATGATAAATAGATTAAAAGAGTGCGTTTAGAAAGTATTAAACGAAATTGCAAATTTAATACTGGCCTCCCACTATTTTTCGGCGAGCCTCTAACCCTCTGTGTAGTACTCAGGAAACCTAGTTTCCTAGTGGGCTAGGATCCCGTTAAATAACACACAACCTTGACTTTGGCCAACAAGCTGTATGGAACTTAACTAGGTAGATCTCTAAAATCAATTGGATCCCATCTAATTCCAAGATCCGGTAGGTGGACCTCCAAGTCCAAGATATATATCCAAGATATATTTCCTAACCTTTTCCTCTGAATCAACTAAGCCTTGGCTTTGGCTCAATAAGCTTAATGATTCCAGTTATGCGTGACTCATTGACAGTGGGAAAGCTTCGTAATCCACATCGATGAACTAGAAGTGACCTTGACTTTGGCCAACAAGTCATAACTGCCCAAGACATGAGAAATATAACAAAGCTTTTGTGGTTCAAACACATATGTGATGGACAATGATCTTGACTTTAGCCAACAAACCAATGCCTATCTTGGATCTTGAGAGAGAACCACTCAATGGAAGGAAAAACACTTAATATTAAAGTGAGGGTTTTTCGCGTAAATTGGAAACCAATTTATTATCTTTGATTAGGTCTCATCATACACCCTTAAACATGCATTTGAAAAACATAATAAGGCGTGAATAAATTAATAATGATATACGGATGGATATATAATACAATTTATTCCTAGAACAAATCTCTCCATTTCTCTCTCCCGCTAGCACATTACATACTTCTACCCAATTACATAACACTAAAAGATACCTCATTTACATTGAGGGGAATTGGTGAGAGGAGAAATACAAAGAGAATAGAGGTGAAAGGCTGGACACGCAGGTCCAATTTAAATAAATTCCAAATTTACAACAATTTCCAAAATTACCCTCACCCATCCAATATCCATCCGATATACATTATTCATACAAATACATACAAGTATTCACACAAAGCATGCTGTCAATCAATCTAATACAATTAATTTATCTTTGATTAGTGACCATCAAATGTTCATACAATGATTTGATTTGCTCGTTTAAGAATAAATACTCAAAGTACGTATTCTTGAATTATATCGAACTATAATTCTAAATCCAATTTTAAATTGTATCCAATAATAATTCTTGTTTAATTCCAAATTAAACAATTACACTTTCAATAGTGCATTGAAGGACTTGGATTCCAAATCCAATCCAATTGGGTCTCAAAGGCCCAATTAGCATCCAATGCCAATTTAATTAAAGTCCAATGGACTTTTAATTAATTCTTTAGGCATGGGCTTTGGCCATTATGGATCCAATCCAAAAGCCAAGGCCCAATTAGTAATCACCATTTGTCAAAAAATCAATTTAGGCCCATTAGGCCCAATTAAATTATTAAAGTCCCAATAGTCATATTTGGACTTTATGGAAATGGTTTTAGTCCCAATTTGATCCAACCCAATTGTCCAAAACCAAAATTGGTCCAACCAAGCCCATTAAGCCCAATTACAACAAATTAAATTAACATATTATTCCAAAAACACATTAATTCAATTTAAAGTGTAATTAACATAATTAATCAATTAGTCCAATGTTTCCAAAACACTAATTAATCTAATTAATCATGCTTAATTATCCAATTCATGTCCAACACAAATTGAAGCAAAACCAATTCATTCCAACATGCTCAAGTTCATGGCAATATATGAAATTAACATCTAATTTTGATTTCAATCCAATTAAATCAACAAATAACATTCAATTTCATGCCAATTAACATATCCAATTGTCAAATTCAAAAAATCGCCATGAACATTTCTAGGGTACCATTCGGCCGTACTAAGGAATTGGGGATTTTTGATCCAATCAATTTATCACAATTCCAATGAAGCGCAAATCTAATTCATCATCATACTAACACAACCAAACAATCAATTTTGACAAATCATGCTCCAAGTAAAAAAAAAATCCCAAATTAAAGTTTAGAACCCTAGAATCAAATCACGCTTAGATCTCGCTATGATACCATTGTTAGTGTCATAGACATGCCACATGATCTCTAAGCGTGATTCTAGTGTGAATAAAATAAAAAATAAGTTGCGGCAGACATACATTGATCGGTAGAGAAGTTCGAAACTTTCATGGATGCAGAAGCTCCAAGCTAAGTCGTTGAGTTCTAAACTCAAGGGTGAGTTTCCCTATCATCTTCTTTTAACTCTTGAAGTGCTAGCTTGCTTGAAATTTTGCAAAAAAATTCTAATGGAGAGAAGAGCAAGTCACATTTTTTTTAATAAGGGAGAAGAGAGAATAATGATTTTATTTTTCCAAAAAACTTGTTTCAAAAGTTGTGTGATGTGTAATTAAAGTCCAACCTTTAATGTTGCCAACCACTTCCATCAAAAAAAGTGACATGTGATGTATGTAAAGTGGGTGTAGACAACAGAACCTGGGCGACGCTGTTTCTAGGCTCGCGGCCTATTTGAGAATACGAAATAACATGGAGTCGCCACCCGGTGTGAACCGGGACAAAGATTTAAGGCCGCACTCACCCCTCGCAAGGGAAGACCTCAAATCGTTGGGTTCGGAATGGTCCCTTACTTATGTCACTTGTGATGATATGATTTGTGCAATGAATCAACCAAGTCTACTCAATAATCATGCTCAAGGATACTTAGATCTAATCATGCTTTCATCCAAATAACTCCACGCAATGTAACACAACGAGAATATTGAGCCATTAAATCAACATGTATAAATCATTATCCTAACACATCATAAACTAATAATATGCATAAGGAACAACCTAAATATGCTTTAACAAATAAATAACAAACTAAATTATACCATGCTTTAAATAATAAACGAATAACCTAAAGACTAAAACATGCTCAAATACAAATTTGGATGAGACGAGATACGTATATCTTAAGTGGTACGTGGCATTGTATCCCGAGTGCAGACCATACTACCGTCCATTCGGAATCGGCTATGGAATTTACGTCCGGGTTTCCATCCGATATACCACAAAAGGGGAACACATATCCCGCTCATCCAACAATCACATCATGCCTCAAACGACTCTCATGCAATAATATTTTTAAAATAAATAAAATAAAACGAAAGATAATAAGTAAAAAGGTGCCCTCAGGTCTAACCTCTTTTGTCGTCTCACGAAAGGGCGTTACACGTCCGTTGGAAGGGTGAATGATCCGCTAATTTTCTGGTTTACTAACCCAACATCTTTCCTCGCTGTTTCGATATTCGGGTTGTTGTTTTCGCTCCGTTTCGCTGCTGTTTTCGGTGAATTTTCTGGTCACTATTTCAGGTGTGTTAAGGGACTGTTCTCGGCAGTTTCAAGGGCTGTTTTGGGTGTTTTCTGGGCTATTTTCGGGGCGAGATTTGTGGCAGTTCGGGGCAGTAAATAGGGCTGTTTGCGGCAGGTTTGGACTGGTTTTGATGGGCTGTATGCGTGAAGGAGGCCAGGGGATATTATGCGGCTAGGAAGGTTGTAGCGTGGGTGAAGCTGGTCAGTGTAGTGGGCGTGGAGAAGCAGGCTGTGTTGCTTTCGATTAATGGTCAAAGGGGCATTGAGTGGCGAGAGTGAGGGCTGGTTAAGGGTCGCTTGCGTGATGAAGGGGCAGGCGGCTAGATGAGGTGATTTGGTTTGCTGTGGCTTAAGGGTTTTATGTGGCGAGAGGATTGTGGCGTGTGGTGTGCTGAGATCAGGTAAGTGACGGCCTGTACGTGAAGGTGATTGGCCTTTGGTTTGTTGAGTCGAAGGGCAGTGGGGGCACTAAGGTGAGTAGGCTGTGCGTGACTATGTGATAAACGTGGCTTTGTGCATTGAAGGGAGCTGATGATGTGAGGATGTGATGGCAGTCTGAAGATAGGTGGGGCGTGAACGTGGGGCGTGAAGTAAGTGGGCTGAACGTGAAGTGGTGTTAGGTGCGGCAATTGAAGCAGTTTGAGAGTTGGCCGAGGGTTATTTTCTTTGTTGTATTTTTGTGTGAATCTGCCAGCAGCCAGCCAACCAGCCAGGGTTTAGAAAGATGGGTGAATGGTTCTTTTTATAGGCCAAGGGAGGGGGTTTTACCTTGTTTGGGTAGGAGAAGGATTTGTGTGTTAATTGAGGATATGTTTTAATTAAAATGAGATAGGGAAAATCTTTAATTAAGGGAAGTGATTTGATTTATTCTTTTTAGTTAAGGATATGATTTATTTAATTTAGGAAGGTGATTTAATTTAATTTAGGAATATGTTTTATTTAAATTAGGAATTTAATTTAATTTAATTTCAATGTGATTTAATTTAATTTAAGTTTAATTTTAATTGGTTTTAATTATTTAATTTGTGAGATGTGTTTTAAATATTTTAATTATTATGATTTAATGGGCTTGGTGTGTTTTAAAACAAAGGTCCAACAAGTGAACTCGAAGCGAAACACGCGAGTTAACTCTGACAAAAATTCCATTTTCCAACTTTACCCTTCCAACGTCCGTTTCCCGCGACTTTCACAACTAAAGAGGTAGTGTCTCTATACGAGACTCATCATCGGGCTGATATGCAAAAATGCAATGCCTACAGTGGGTCCCACCACTTTAAATTTAAAATTTGGTTGGCTTACACAACACACTTTAGGCCCGGTTCCTTTAATCCGACTAAACGAATTTTCCGTCATGACATAATTATATCCAATTTAATTAAATGATAATGTCTAGCAAAATTATTACGAAAGTCGCTTGCGAATTAATTCCAAATTAATTTGTTCGCTTGAATTAAAATCCAATTTTAATTCCGTATTGAAATCCAATTTCAATTAATATACCCGATATATTATTTTAGCTCAATTAAATAAATTAAATAGGAAAATCTAATTGAACTATTAAATATATTTTACCGATTAATTCCAAATTAATCGCGTTATCTATTCTTCACGAATTAATCCTAAATTAATTTTCTCTCCGATAATTTATCCCAGATTAATTCTTACCGTAATTAATCCCAGATTAATTTTCTATCTCATAATTAATCACAGATTAATTATGTTCATCGGTGAATCTTTGGGAAGTGACCCAAGAGATCCCTGGATATGTTGGTAGTAAATACAGTCATCGGACTATCCGAACAGGTGCGTACCCGGTACCACATTCTTACTGATTTACAAGACATGATTGGCTTCTAGCAAAGCACCGTGCCTACCCAATTCTCCAGAAATATTCAATGAGGAATATACAATCTTTATCAGGCATAGTATACAATGTATTGCGTATTACAATCTAGTATCAGATGTCACATGCTAGGTCTAGGGTGGGAATTGTGTCTACCCCGTACGAAGCATATATCACATCACTAGCAACTAGTCTCTGTAATAGGATAATCATGACCTAGTCATACTATCCCGATAGCTGCAGCATTTAAGAGTACTAGTTCTGTATCCCTATGTGATCATCATCTCCATATGACTGAAGTGATACTTCCATCTTGACATCACACTGATGAGTGGTAATTTTATCACTATTTCCCACTCATTTAACCTAATATTTTGTATAGTTTCTTGAGTTTTGTGAATATTTTGATGTGTTCTGTGTTATTTTGTAGATAAATAAAGTTTCTAGACATTCTGGAGGTGATTTTGGGCCAAAACAGTGAAAATTAGACAAAGGACATTTTTGTAATTTTGTTCGCATCGTGACGCGCAAACCCTTGGCGTCGCAATGCCTAACGTGCGCCGGGTCCTTGCTAATGTGCGCCGGGTCCACGTGTCAGAATCTGAAAAGTTAACTTTGCTAACATGCGCCGTGCCACGTGTCACCATCACAGCCGATCTGCTAACGTGCGCCGGGACACATGTCACAATCCTATGGTGCCGACACTCCGCGTGACACGTGTCATCTTCTCATTAAACCGAATCTTACCGCATGCTACGTGTCAAATTCTTATTGGGGCGACGAAATCCGCGTCAACAGTCAAAGTCAAAACGCGAGGACCAACTCAACTATTCCAGCGTCGCGACGCCAAAGGCTTACCCAGGCCTATAAATTCAGCTCAATTTTCTGATTTCAGATGCACCTGTCTCTCTGAATTCTCTGATATAAATAGGGAGTTTTCTACCTAGTTTCTTTAATTTCAGTTTTGTAATTAATTTTTAATTACGTTCTGTAATAGTAATTACTTTTTGTAATAGTAATAGTAATTTATTTTTTTTACTGTTTTAGTTTTACAATTCAACCATGATGAGGTAACTTCCATCTGCTAGGGTGAAAGGTAATTCTTTTACCGTTACTATTTAGATTAATCTCACTTAAATATAATATATTTACTATTTAAAATTTGACTTAATAAGGATACCGCCATATTGGTCGGTTGGCTATTAAATTTAAATTGGTTTAAACCTGACTAATCAAGGATACCGCCTATATGGCTGGTTGGAAATTAAATTTTCTTACCGCATATATGGCAGGTTCATGGACAAATCATACCGTCTTTATGGCTGGTCGGACTTAAATTGACTTAATCAGGTTACCGCCTATATGGCTGGTTGGTAATGTTATCATAAGTTTATATATTATATTATGGGAGATATCTAAAATAGTAAATCATAAAAGTAATTCCTTTTACCTTAGCATTTTATTTTATTGTAATTTACTTTTCAGTATTTACTTTACCGCATTTACTTTTCAGCATTTTTACTTCATGTCTTTTACTTTTAAGTTTTTACTAGCCCTAATTATGTGTCATAACTAAGTTAGTTATCTAGGGTTGTGATGAATTCCAATATCACCGGTTTATAAGGGGTTAGATTATAGTTTGTGTAATATAAAGATTTATTTATTGAGTCTTAATCTTAATGCTTTTTATTAACTGGCCATTAATAAAATTGATTAGGCAAACTTAAAATGAACTAGACATATGGATTTTAGGTTTAAGACCTTAGACTCAATAGCCCACGATCTTCCTTAAGGATAGATAAGCTTTTAATAGATTTCCTTACATGATAGAAATATGCATGTCGGGCGAGGGTAGCCATAATTGGAACTTAATCTTAATGAATCCAGATAATTTGGTTGACATAGACATATGGTTCAATTGGGTTATAATGGGTATTTGTAATTGACCATCGGAAGAGGCTTTTACATAATTTAGTGTTCCAGGTTAATAAATCAATATATTACCCAAATATAAGATAACCAATTCATCTTTAAATAATATTGGAAGAATTCACAACCCTGGATAGTTTTATAAAATTGAATTTTCATTAATCTACTTTCATGCAATTTTTATTTAACTGTTTTTAAGTTAATTTGTAAGTCACCATTCCAATTTAAAAAAAATCAATCTGTTAGATACTAGTAATCATATGGCCTCGTAAAAATTAATAGGTTAAGTATTAAGTCCTCGTGGGATCAATACTTTTATACTACTTGAACGATACGTGCGCTTGCGTTATACGCGTGTGATTACGCTCCGGTCAAGTTTTTGGCACCGTTGCCGGGGACTTAGTTATCTTTTACTATTAGTTTATAGGTTAGATTTGTTACTTGTATCTAATTTTTATTTTTACTTATTGTTTTTGTTTTCTTGTGTTTCAGGTTCTCAGACACTTCATGAGACGAACCAGAAGCTTTGAAATCCGTCCGCTTGACGCTAAGATTGAAAGAACCATCAGACAGTTGAGAATGGAAATGTGAGATGGCCAAGAAGCAATTGTTAACATGGAACCTGAACCTTTAGAGGTTGCACCACCAATTCCCATTCGAGACAGAACCATTCCGGTGGTAGATGGCCTCATTTCCTGTATTGTACTTCCTCCTTTACCAGCAAATGTGGGTGACATCAAAACTTGCATTCAGATGATTCAGCAATCAGTTCAGTTTGGGGGGAATGCAACTGAAGATCCTAATGCTCACATCAGCAACTTCCTGGAAGTTTGCAGCACTTTCAATTACAACCGAGCATTAGAAGAAGCAATGAGACTGCGAGTTTTTCCATATTCCTTAAAATATAGAGCAAATGCTTGGCTACATTCACTACCAGCTGGTTCCATCACAACATGGAACACTCTAGCCACCAAATTCCTTGCAAAGTACTTTCCATCGGCCAGAACAGCAAAACTGAGGAATGACATCACATCTTTTGTACAACAAGATTCAGAATCCCTTTACGAAGCTTGGGAAAGGTACAAAGATTTGCTCCGGAAATGTCCTCACCATGAGATTCCAAAATGACTTCAAGTCCAAACTTTCTATAATGGGCTTTCTAGACTGATGAGAACCACAATTGATGCTGCTGTTGGGGGAGCTTTAATGGCAAAAGGAGAAAATCAAGCCTGGGATCTAATCGAAGAGATGGCCAACAATAATTCCTTGTGGCCAATAGAAATAAGCATGATTCAAAGAATTACAGGAATTTATGAAGTGGGAGCCAATACAGCAGTCAGTGCCAAGCTGGATCAGATATGCAAATTCATGGAGACTCTCAGCACTCAAAGCAATATTGGAGCCACAAGTTCACCTTTTGGAGGAGCATCAGAGCCAAACCATCTTAAAGAAACGGTGAATTATGTCAACAATTTCAACAAACAGGGGAACAATCCATATTCCAACACCTACAACCCAGGGTGGAGGAATCATCCAAATTTCTCATGGAGCAACAGTTCAGAGGAAAAGAACTATCCACCACCAGGATTCCAACAACAAAGCCATATGTTTGAAAAAGAACCAGAAATGAAAGAATGGATTGCAGAGATGTTCAAAAAGCAAGAAGACAAATACGATGCTATGTTTCAATCCCAAACAGCATTCAATCAAAGCCAATTTGCTTCTATCAAAGCACTGGAGAATCAAATTGGACAACTGGCCAATGCTCAGAGTTACAGACCACCAGGGAATCTTCCCAGCAACACAGAACCAAATCCAAGAAACATAGTGAATGAGCAATGCCATGCCATCATGTTAAAAAGTGGTACTGAAATCAACAAAGATGTTGGAGTCAAAACAACTGCTGAGGAAGTTCCAAAAGAGACAGAGCAACAAATAGAGGAAAAAGAAGCAAAGGAAAAAGAACAGATCAATCCACCTCCACATTTTCCTCAGCGTCTTCAGAAAAAGAAACTGGACAAGCAATTTGCTCATTTCTTGGAGGTGTTCAAAAGGCTTCACATCAACATTCCATTTGCAGAAGCCTTGGAACAAATACCCAGCTATGTAAAATTCATGAAAGATATTCTTTCACGAAAACATAGATTGGGAGATTACGAGACAGTAGCATTGACGGAAGAATGCAGCGCCATCATTCAAAGGAAGCTTCCCCCAAAGTTGAAAGATCCTGACAGTTTCACCATTCCTTACATCATAGGAGAACATAAATTTGGTAGGGCTTTATGTGATTTAGGTGCGAGTGTTAACTTGATGCATTTTTCTATTTTCAGGAAACTGCAGATTGGAGAAACAATGCCCACTTCAGTCTCTCTATAACTTGCTGATATAACACTCGTATTTCCGAGAGGTGTAATTGAAGACGTGCTCGTCAACGTTGAAAAATTCATTTTCCCAGTAGATTTTATTATCCTTGATATGGAGGAAGATGAAGACGTGCCGATAATCCTCGGGAGACCATTCTTGGCTACAGGTTGAACCATTATTGATGTATAGAAATGAGAACTAACCATGAGGGTACAAGACCAAGAAGTAACATTCAATGTTTTCAAAGCCATGAATTTCCCGGATGATGAAAAGAAAGAGAAATGTTTCAGACTTGATGTGATACACAGTACCATTCAGAACTCCAATGCAATGCAAAGTTCTACTGACAAACTTAAAACATGTCAATTACCTGTGAAGCTTGAAGATAAAGCGTCTTGTGCACTGAAAAAGCCAATTCTTGCACTACAAGCACCAAAAGAGAAACAGATCCACCAGCTCAACGAATCGGAGGAATTTTACAATCAACATTTTGAGGATGCCAAATTGTACAAAGAAAAGGCAAGGAAAAGACATGATGAGAAGTTAGTGCGTATACAACTGGAACCAGGACAGAAGGTACTGTTAACCAAATCAAGGGTGAAATTCTTCCTATGGAAGCCAAAATCACGGTGGTTAGGTCCATTTGTGATCACCAAGGTTTTACCAGACAGAGCCGTTGAGATAAGTGATCCCGACTCCAACAAAACATTCAAGGTTAAAAACAAGCGTGTCAAGCACTACTGGGGAGAATCATTTGAGCGATAAAAAGAAACTGTCACACTTTCAGATCCAGCATAATGTTCGAGCAGTCACGTCTAGCTGACGATGTTAAACTTAACGCTAGCAGGGAGGCAACTCATGCAATCTTTGTATATATTTTGTAATTTGGTGTGATTTAATTTGGTGTGTTTAGTTTTTGCAGATTAAGTCATTTCAAGATGGAAGAAGCTCTCGCAAATCTTCACAAGCAATTTCCTTCTCTCCCTCAAAAATCTCTGATGAAAGTTTACAAAGCTCACTTGGAACGGATAAGACTGCTAATGATCAAGGTATTCCTACTGATATTCGTTGGATTATTGAAGAAAGGGTCTGATTGGCAAGTGAGTCCTCTGACTCTTTTATTTCACATCTGCCTGGTTTAGGAAGAAGCACTTATGCTAAAAAGAGAAGAGCCAAAAGAATGTGTGTTTGTTATAAATGTGCTCGTATGTTTTGTAATACTTTTTTCGTTATTTAGGAATGATGTCTGATAACCGTGAAGATAAGATTAATTTCATTAGGGATGGCTTGAGTAAGGAGTCTTTGGATGACATATCTAAAACTCTTGAGACGCATCCCAGTGGATTTGTGTATCATGAAATTCGTATGTTATATACACAATTCCAAAAAGAAAGACAATGGTTAATTCTCATGAATCTGACTCAAAAAGACCCTGTTTGCCAATTTATAAGAAAATTGGATGGGAAGCTTGTCCCTAACGCATAGACGTCAATCAAGCCGCTACTTTTCTTGTACTTATTATATCTCTTTGTCTTTTCCTAATAATTGTGATTTGTTTTATTATTTTCTCTTATTTTCTCCGACATGATCCAGACCTTTTTGACTATCACGATTTATTTTAATGTTTAACTAATAATTATTATTTGGCAGGTACTAGTGCTATTATTTTACTCACCCTTTTCAGGTGTTATAAATTCAGCTCGTCATTGCACTTTTGAAGGCATCCAGATTTGAGAGAAATAAAATATATGAAAATAATAATGGAAGCTACTTCAAGGAGATGAGTTGAAAATATTTGTGTGTTTTGTGGTACTAGTGTTGGCAGTAAACCAGTATTCGTAGCAGCAGCACAGGAATTGGGTTGAGTCATTGCTGAACGGAATATGCACTTGATATACGGCGGAGGCAATCTTGGACTAATGGGGATCATTTCAAAGGCCGTACAGGAATGAGGCAGTCCAGTTTTGGGAATCATCCCAAAACCTTTGGCTGAGGCAAATCTCATTGGACCATCAAATGGAGATGAATTGATTGTGCAGAATATGTCCGAGAGATTGGTAGAGATGATTAACAGGGCTGATGCATTTATTGCTTTGCCAAGAGGCTTGGGCACATTGGAGGAAATTTTTACAATACTATCTTGGGCGAACCTGATCATACATCAGAAACCGCTTGGGTTGCTTAACGCTGATGGATTTTATGACTTTCTTTGTGTATATCTTGGTGACGTTATGAGAAATGGTTTCGTGTCAAAGCCTGTAAAAGAACTCATTTTCACTGCCAGATCTGCCGATGATTTAATTGACCAAATCTTAGCCTTTGAACCACAAGTTGACCCTATTCTTTCCAAGATTAAATGGTCCGAAGATGATCGTGGTAAAAAACGTAAGATAAATCTAGATCTGAACCTTTAATTTTTCTGCATTTTAGCTGATCAGGTACTAATTTCTAAACTCTTCTTCTACAGATTAAGACATTGGGGACAATGTATCATTTAGGTTTGGGGGAGGGGAATAGATAATAGTATCTTGTTTTTAGTTTGTTATTTTTAGTCCTAATTTTTTCGAAAAACACAAAAAAAATGGAAAATTTTCAAAATTACAAAAATATTTTGCGTTTTTGTGTTTTTATTTTGACTAAAAAGGTGAAATTGGTGAGAGATAGTTGAGTAAGGAGTTCCCACTCCTGATACGTATCTCAAACCCATTTTCGAAACAAATTAATTTTTGTTTATTTCCTTTTAAATTATTTAATTTGTAAATTCTCCTTAACACTAACTAAAAAGGATCTTCATATGCTAGTTGGCAGGTATTATTAACATGCATAGTAACATACGGACATGAGAAGTAATTGAAAAGTTTGTAATATTCAGTGCTCTAGTTTAATTGGAGGAAGCATCTCAAAAAGTGATGGAGTAAAAAAAAAACGTCTGAGATCCAAGTTATTAAGTCTGTAAGGGTGTTTTAACACTTAGTGCCCTAAAACCAACTAGTTTGGGAGTCACTGGCCCAAAGCTCGCTACATGGATCGAAGATGCTGTAAATATATATATATATATATATCTGAAGTCTGAGTAATTAAGTCCGTAGGGGTGTCTTAACACCTGGTGCCCTAAGGCCAACTGGTTTGGGAGCCACGGGCCCAAAGCTCGCTACATAGATGGAAGGTATTGTATATAAATAAAAAAAGAAAGAAAAAATCCGAAAAATCCGAAAAATCCGAAAAAAATTATTCCATTGCTACAAAAAGGTGTGAAATCTGATAGAACTTTAGGACAAAAATATTACTCTCTTATAAACTATACTTGTGACTATTGTGGGCAAAAATGAGTTGATTAATACTTTGTTGGCTGTGTATATGGAGAATGGTAAATATAATCGGAGAATTTACTTATTCGGTAATTTAGAAATAAACAAAACAACTAGTAACTTGGAGTAGAAGTTTCACTTGATTAGTCACTAACTTCTTTATTCTCTTTCCTATTGTCTTTTTGCTTTTGTGTGCATTAGTTTCACAACATTTTTACTTTTGTAAAATGTTTGTGGGTATCATTGCTGTAAACCCTCACGAGACTACAGCTCGTC
This sequence comes from Zanthoxylum bungeanum, assembly GCA_019454045.1. NCBI lineage: Eukaryota > Viridiplantae > Streptophyta > Magnoliopsida > Sapindales > Rutaceae > Zanthoxylum > Zanthoxylum bungeanum. The sequence goes on along the minus strand of SKCR01019179.1, from coordinate 27,721 downwards.
CACTAGGGACACCTAGGGGTTTAAAGGCTTGTTGCTTACGCTAAATGCAACCGTGATCCCTACGAATGTGGCTTAGTTAAATTTTATTTTAAATTTGTTTATGTTATTTTATTATATGTTTTGCTTGAGGACTAGCAAAATGTTAGGTTTGGGGGTGTGATGAGTGGTAATTTTATCACTATTTCCCAATCATTTAACCTAAATTTTGTATAGTTTCTTATGTTTTGTGAATATTTTGATGTGTTCTGTGTTATTTTGTAGATAAATAAAGTTTCTGGACATTCTGGAGGTGATTTTGGGCCAAAACAGTGAAAATTAGACAAAGGGCATTTTTGTAATTTTGCTCGCGTCGCGACGCGGAAACCCTTGGCGTCGTGACGCCTAACGTGCGCCGGGTCCTTGCTAACGTGCGCCGGGTCCACGTGTCAGAATCTGAAAAGTTGACTTTGCTAACATGCGCCGTGCCACGTGTCACCATCACAGGCGATCTGCTAACGTGCGCCGGGACACGTGTCACAATCCTATAGTGCCGACACTCCGCGTGACACGTGTCATCTTCTCATTGAACCGAATCTTACCGCATGCTACGTGTCGAATTCTTATTGGGTCGACGAAATCCGCGTCAACAGTCAAAGTTAAAACGCGTGGACCAACTCAACTGTTCCAGTGTCGCGATGCCAAAGGCTTACCGAGGCCTATAAATTCAGTCAGTTTTCTGATTTTAGATGCACCTGTCTCTCTGAATTCTCTGATTTAAATAGGGAGTTTTCTACCTAGTTTCTTTAATTTCAGTTTTGTAATTAATTTTTAATTACGTTATGTAATAGTAATTACTTTTTGTAATACTAATAGTAATTTATTTTTTTTACTATTTCAATTTTACTATTCAACCATGATGAGGTAACTTTCCTCTGCTAGGGTGAAAGGTAATTCTTTTACTGTTACTATTTAGATTAATCTCCCTTAAATATAATATATTTACTATTTAAAATTTGACTTAATAAGGATACCGCCATATTGGTCTGTTGGCCATTAAATTTAAATTGGTTTAAACCTGACTAATCAAGGATACCGCCTATATGGCTGGTTGGCAATTAATTTTCTTACCGCCTATTTGGCAGGTTCATGGACAAATTATACCACCTTTATGGCTGGTCGGACTTAAATTGACTTAATCAGGTTACCGCCTATATGGCTGGTTGGTAATGTTATCATAAGTTTTTATATATTATATTATGTGAGATATCTAGTAAAAGTAATTCTTTTTACCTTAGCATTTTATTTTATTGTAATTTACTTTTCAGTTTTTACTTTACCGCATTTACTTTTCAGCATTTTTACTTCATGTCTTTTACTTTTAAGTTTTTACTAGTCCTAGTTATGTGTCATAACTAAGTTAGTTATCTAGGGTTGTGATGAATTCCAATATCACCAGTTTATAAGGGGTTAGATTATAGTTTTGGTAATATAAAGATTTATTTATTGAGTCTTAATTTTAATGCTTTTTATTAACTGGCCATTAATAAAATTGATTAGGTAAACTTAAAATGAACTAGACTTAGGGATTTTAGGTTTAAGACCTTTGACTCAATAGCCCACGATCTTTCTTGAGGATAGATAATCCTTTAATAGATTTCCTTATAGGATAGAAATATACCTGTCGGGCGGGGGTAGCCATAATTGGAACTTAATCTTAATGAATCCAGATAATTTTGTTGACATAGACATATGGTTCAATTGGGTTATACTGGGTATTTGTAATTGACCATCGGAAGAGGCTTTTACATAATTTAGTGTTACAGGTTAATAAATCAATATATTACCCAACTATAAGATAACCACTTCATCTTTAAATAATATTAGAAGAATTCACAACCATGGATAGTTTTATAAAATTGAATTTTCATTAATCTACTTTCACGTAATTTTTATTTACCTGTTTTTAAGTTAATTTGTAAGTCACCATTCCAATTTATAAACAATCAATCTGTTAGATACTAGTAATCATTTGGCCTTGTAAAAATTATTAGGTTAGGTATTAAGTCCTCGTGGGATCGATACTTTTTATACTACTTGAACGTTACGTGCGCTTGCGTTATACGCATGTGATTACGCTCCGGTCATATACCCAACATATTACGATTCTCAGTATACCCAAAAGAGATGTACACAGAACCTGTTAATGCCCACATGACCAAAACCAAAGTATACTGATTGTCGCAAGTATTAGCGATGCAAGTCTCAAGTTAAGACCTTATACACCTACCCTAATTCGGGTTCCCATAGACACATAATCATAATACCAATGGGACTCCGAGGGGTCTATCGAAAGCGAAACTGTTCCCGGTCTAACGGCTAACAGAACCTCTTATCAAACTTGCATAAGTATCCAATACTTAAATATATGAGAACTATGCTGTTAAGCTTCCATAACGCGCACAAGTGTGATATTAGCCTATTCCGCATTATCGATGTCCAATCTCGATAATACTACGACCATGGATATTTAATGATTTAACCTTTCGTGGATTAATATTGTCTAATATCTTATTAATCTGGTACTAATTATATGGACTTTTATCGTTTATATATCTAAGTAATCCAATTACAAAATGATAAAAGAGCAATTTCCTTTGTCACATAGTTAATTTGTACAAGAATATCATGTTCTTTACAAATATTGATGTTATGGGTCATAATTGTCCAACAATAAGCATCTCATTATTACCTTAATAATGATAATGTCATTATGATGTAAAATACTAGAAAGAAATTTGTACGCTCCCACTAACCCTTCTATCTCATATGTATTCTCTATGCTTTGATAAAATCAGATAATCTAACTGATATCTAAATTAGAAAAGACAAATTTCCAGAAAGCTCATCTGAGTCTATAATAGACTCTATAAGCTAATATACTAAATTGTAATCTTAGCATAATACAAACTCCAGGGCCATTCCAAAATGAACTCTTCAAACTAAGAATTCACAATGGATCTCTTATCTAAAGAAACCATTCAGAAATGCCACTTTGTATTCTTTTACTAAAATGTAAAAATTAATATCATTATTAACCAACAAATCCTAAATTATTCAATTAGTGCGACTAGAGACAAGTCTCTTCAGAATCTAAAATAGATTACTGAGTATAACGTTTCTCACTATCATACTATAAAGGTCAAACCTTTAATAAACTCACTGTGCTTTTGTTGCGTAAATCATTTGCACATTTTATGAACGATTCATAATGAAAGATCAATCAAGTTCCAAACTTGATCGTAGTAAGCTATTAAAAATCTTAGATCTATGGTTTAATGGTAATTTTTGGAATCGATGTCAAATATCGTTCCCACTATAAGTTATGGGATAACTTTCTTCGATAAGAAAACAACAGAACTGTTAAGTATCAAATACTTTGCGAATGATTCTGACATCCTATAGTATTTATATGGAACTAATAAAAAGGTATTTTCACCTTAGTAATTATGTAGTTTTATTTATAGTTTATCACTGTATTTGACTTCAATAAGTCATGTCTTTTCTACAATAGTCAACATCCAATGTAACACACTAAGTAATGAACAATTTTATTACTCGAGATCATAGAAAATATATTTTATCAAATAGAATATAATATTCTATAAAATGAAATAAATGATAAACTTCTACTCGTACCTCTGAGGCGCAAGTAATATCAATTATATAACAATTATATAAAAGATAGATTCAAATCTCAAACATTTCAAGATTCAAATTTTATACTTATACACATCATATAGGTAACTGTAGAAACTAATGGAACATTAATTAAAATGATGAATTAATGTTACTTGAGAATATCCCCAAGAATATTGAAACTAATTCGGTAACTCTCAATATCAAACGAATCAAATCGTATAAGAATCAATTTCTTCCATTAATCAATTCCATCAATATGGAATCATTGAAGAATAATATTGACGTAAGAATTATATTCTTCGAATAACCTTAGAATTAATTTCCATAAATTCATATGTTTGACCGTATCAAACTCTTTGAACAATTCAAAGACTCATGATGAATTTTAAAGATACAATTTTCAAAACTTCAGATCAATTATCTTTGAACCAGTCAAAATATTCTATCTGTATTTCATTAGAAACACATAACTAAATCACGACAATTCATTGACTATGTTACGAAGTAAAGAAAAATACCTTAAGTAGTTTACAATTCATTAAATTACATACATCCAATGTATCAATTTAATAAATTATCTTGTCCAATGATAGTCTTTGGTTAAATGGGATTTAGTCACCTTCCCATATACAATATTCGTTAAATGGATAAGGATATTGACCGGCGTTGTCACACGCGTATAACGCAAGCGCACGTATCGTTCAAATATTATAAAAAATATCAATCCCACGAGGACTTAATACCCAAGCAATTAATTTATGAAGTCAAATTTTTACAAGTATCCAATGGATTGGTTGTTTATTTTAATGGTGACTTTAAATTAAAACAAGTAAATAAAATGGCACAAAAGTAGATTGAGGAAAATTCAATATTAAGAAACTATTCAGGGTTGTAAATTCTTCCAATATCTTTGAAAGATGAAGTGGTTATCTCATGTTTATGTAATATATTGGTTTACTAACTTGGAACATGAAATTCTACAAAAGCCTCTATCGATGGTTGGATGCAAATACCCAGTGTAACCAAATTAATCATATGTCTATATGAACCAAGTTACCTGAATTCAAAAAGATTAAGTTCCAATTGTGGCTACCCCCGCCTGACAGGTATATGTCTATTCTGTAAGGAAATCTATTAAAGGGTTATCTATCCTCAAGGAAGATCATGGGCTATTAAGTTTAAGGCTGAAACCTAAAATTCATTTGTCAAGTTTATTTTAAGTTTACCAGATCAATCTTATTAATAACCAGTTAACAAGAAGCATTATGTTTAAGACTTAATAAGTAAACCTTTATATTACCCAAACTATAAAATAACCCCTTATAACCTGGTGATATTGGAATTCCTCACAACCCTAGATAACAAGTTTAGTTACAACACATATCTAAGACTAATAAAAGCTTAAATAAAACAAAAAACACAAATTAAATGCTGGAAATTAAATAAAGTAAATGCTGGAAAGTAAATACTGAAAATTAAAAATGTAAAAAGAATAAAAGAATATGCTATGGTTAGACGATCCACTTTTATATTTCAAAATTTAAAATCTCCCTTATTATCAATGTTTACCGATTAATTAATTATATTTAACCAGACCATAAAGGCAGTAATTCTATTTGTCTCAATTAAATCCAACCGACTATATAAGCGGTAACAAGGTTATTACCTAAACCGATCATATAGGCGGAAACTACATCTGAAATATAAAATCGACCATATAGGCGGTAAATAAGGTTGTCACCTAATCCGAACATATAGGCAGTAAATAATTAATCCAAATTTTAATTAAAATAAGGGAGATTAATCTAATTTAATATATTTGTTATTTTCTTTTATTTTAGCCGACAAGATCTATACTTTTTGACTTTCATGATTTATTTTAACGTTCATTGTCATTTGACAGATAAGAGAAAAATGGAAACCACTTCTAAACGACGAGTTACTTATATCTGTGTGTTTTTTGGATCTAACTCTGGGACCAAACCAGAATTTATAGAGGCCGCAAAGGAATTGGGGAGAGATATTGCTGAATGAAATATGCACTTAGTATATGGCGGTGGAAATCTTGGATTAATGGGATGTGTTTCAAAAGCAGTGCAAGAAGGTGGCATCCATGTTTTGGGAATCATTCCAAAACCATTAGTAGAGACAAACCTCATCGGAGACTCAAACGGAGATGAATGCATTGTCTCAGGCATGTCCGAACAATTCATTGAAATGGTCAATCACGCTGACGCTTTCATTGCTTTACCAGGCGGGCTAGGCATGTTGGAAGAAATATTCACAGTTGCATCTAGAGCAAATTTGAACATCCACCAGAAACCCATTGGACTATTTAATGTGGATGGATTTTTTGATTTCCTTTTTATATTTCTTACATATGCTAACAAACTTGGGCTTATCTCCAAACCGGTAAAAGATATATTCCTAACTGCTAGAAAAGCCGATGAATTAATCGACCAACTCTTAGCTTATAAACCAAAAAACAACCCCATTGTTTACAAGTTGAACTGGTCTGTTAGAGATCGTGGAAAGAAGCTTAGATTGGATTTAGATCTTAACCGGTAATTTTGTAAAGCAGCAATTGTCAAATCCGAGCTAACCAGGTGATATCTACTAAACTCTTCGTATACTTTTTAAGAAATTAGGGACAATGTCTCATTTAGATTTGGGGGAGGGGAATAGTTGATTTGTATCTTATTTTTATTATGTTATTTTTAGTCAAATTTTTTTCGAAAAATACAAAAAAAAATTTGATTTTTTTTTTTCAAAAAATCAAAAAATAATTTTTGTTTTTTTTTGTGTTTTTAATTTGATTAATCAGGTGAAATTGGTGTGAGATAACATTGTAAGGAATTTACACTCCTGAGACGTATCTGAATCTATTTCAGAACAAGTTAATTTTTGTTTATTTCCTTTTGAATTATTTAATTTGTGAATTCTCTATAATACTGACTAAAATGGATCTTCATAGGCTCAGTTGACAGATATTATCAACATACATAGTAACATACAGACATGAGAAGTAATTGACGAGTTTGTAATATTCAATGCTCTATTTTAATTGGAGGAAGCATCTAAAAATCGATGGGATAAAAAAAGAAAAAAAAAACGTCTGAGATCCGAGTTATTAAGTCTGTAAGGGTGTTTTAACACCTAGTGCCCTAAAGCCAACTGGTTTGGGAGTCACTGGCCCAAAGCTTGTTACATGGATCGAAGATGTTGCCAAAAAATATATATATCTGAAGTCTGAGTAATTAAGTCCGTAGGGGTGTCTTAACACCTAGTGCCTTAAAGCCAATTGGTTTGGGAGCCACTGGCCAAAGCTCGCTACATAGATGGAAGATATTGTATAAAAATAAAAAAAATCAAAAATCAAAGAAAAAATCAGAAAAATCAGAAAAATCAGAAAAAAAATTATTCCATTACTACAAAAGATGTGAATTCTGATAAAACTTTAGGAAAAAATATTACACTCTTCTCAACTGCACTTGTGATTATTGTAGGCAAAATGAGTTGATTAATATTTTGTTCGTTGTGTATATGAAGAATGGTAAAAATAGTTGGAGAATTTACTTATTCGGTAATTTAAAAAGAAAGAAAACAAAAACTAACTTGGAGTAGAAGTTTCACCTGTTTAGTCACTACTTTATTCTTTTGTCTTTTTGGTTTTGTGTGCATTAGTTTTACTATCTTTTTACTTTTATTAAACGTTTGTGGGTATCGTTGCTGTAAGCCCTCACGAGACTACAACTCGTCCACTAGGGACACCTAAGGGTTTAAAGGCTTGTTGCATACGCTAAATGCAATCGTGATCCCTACGAAAGTGGCTTAGTTTAATTTTAATTATTTATTATATTGTTTTGCTCGAGGACTAGCAAAATGTTAGGATTGAGGGTGTGATGAGGGGGTAATTATATCACTATTTCCCACTCATTTAACCAAAATATATTGTAAAGTTTCTCGGGTTTTGTGAATGTTTTGATGTGTTTTTATTTATTTTACAAATAAAAATATTATTGGGACTTAATGTAATCAACTCGGGGCTAAAACGATGAAATCCGGAGGAAAAAAGGTCAAAAATTAAAATTTACTGTACGCGTCACGAAGTGTAGTCCTAAATTCCAATTTTGCGCAAGTTTGGTATTTTGGCCATACCTTTTTCATCCGATATCTGATTACACTGATTCAAGTTGTAGATTAAAGAAGCCGTAAAGATCTACAACTTTTAAAGTTTAAATATTTTGGAATTCTAAAGTTTTCAAGACCGAAATTAACGAATAATCCAATATATTTTGTGTAATTACTAAAATCATTATCAAAGAATAAAAAAAATGGAAAATGACAATTTACAATTGTCAAACTTCCACAAAACATGCTTGCATGTTTGGTGGAGTGTCTTGTGGCATGTTTGGTGGAGTGTTTGGTGGAGGATTTTATGGAGTGTTTGGTGGAGCAATTGGTGGAGAAATTGGTGGAAGCCTTGAGATTTTCCTATAAATACCAAGCCATTTCATTTGTAATTCTCATGATTTCCTTAAGTTTTTGTAAGGAATTTAAGGATTGCATCTTGTTTGTTTAATTTTTGTAATTTTTTTATGCATTTTTATTTTCAATAATAGTAATAATTTATTTTCTTTTCTTTCCTTTTATGTTTAATAGTTAAATTTCTGCTAGGGGAAGGGTGAAGCTTTTATTATTTTGGTTTAGATCAATCTCCCTTAATTATAATATAGAAATTATAATTTAAATTAAAGGATTACCGCCTTAATGGCTGGTTTTATTTATTTGACATAATGTGACACTGCATATATGGTCGGTCTTTAGGTTACAGATGATTACCGCCTATTTGACTGGTTTATGGACAAATGACAACACCGCCTTTATGGTCGGTTATACTTAATTGAAAATATGACTTAATCGGGATACTGCCAATATGGTCGTTTGGTAATATCAATGATAATTTCTATATTATAATAAAGGAGATTTCTAAATTAGAATTAGTAAAGGTGGATCCCTAACCCCCAAGATTTCATTTTTATTCTAGGGAAGTGATGAAACACAATATCCACAAAATTAATAATTGATTTTCTTTTTATGGATAATTATTTAGTTTGTTTATTGAGTCTTAAGCTTAATGCTTCTTGTTAATTGGCCATTAATAAGATTGATTTGGTAAACTTAAAATGAACTTGGAAAAGAGATTTTAGGTTTCAGCCTTATATTCAATAGCCCACGATCTTCCTTGAGGATAGATAACCATTTAATAGATTTCCTTACAGGATATACATATACCTTTCGGACGGGGGTAGCCACTATTGGAACTTGAACTTAATGAATTCAGGTAACTTGGTTAACATAGACATATGATTAATTGGGTTATTTGGGTGTTTGCATCTGACCATCGACACAGGCTTTTGCATGTCTTCGTGGTCTCAGGTTAGCAAACTGATTTATTACACATATATAAGAGAATCAATTCATCATTAGAATAATATTGTGTGGAATCACAACCCTAGATTTTTGTGTCTTTTGTTTATTTTTCCTTTGTATTTTCTTTTGTGTATTTATTTATTTATTTAGCAAATCTACATTCAACCAACCAAAAGTAATCAATCATTTCTCCCTTTAATTTGATACATGTAAATAAACAGTATCAATAATTAATATTGAAGAAGAGGAAGCCGAGAATCAGAAGTTCTATAGCCTGAACAAGAGGACTGTTGGGGGGCCGTCGGGGACCAAGCCTGTTTCTGCTGAAGTTGCTGCAGTTAAGAACATGCGTTTTTCCAACTTGGGTAGGCCCCTATCAAAAGTGCTTGAGAAGTTGATAAAGTAAGGATTCCTGAGACCATTGGAACCAAAACCACATCCACATCCTCCACCACCACATCTTAACCTAAACCAATACTGCTAGTTCCACCAACAGAAAGGCCATGACACCGACAGCTGTGCCAGCCTCCACCATGAAATCCAAGACCTAATTGACTCCCACAAAATTCCTGACCCTGAGAAAGAACAGCCAAACACACACCGTAACCCCCTGCCTAACTACCACTCTGTCCCCCCGCCTACCTACATGATCAACTCTGGCTTACCAGAAGACCTTGTCCTTCAAATGTTTGACCACCAAGCCTTTTGCCTGGGGATTTGGGATAGCAACAGTGAAGATGAAACAGAGCAAAAGAAGAATTTTTGGGACGACTTTTCGAGCAGTGATGAGGAAGAAGTGAAGGGGATGACCCGTAGTGGGCACTTTTATAGTGATACAGCAGAAAATGAGAAGGAAATATTGACAGAAAGCCGGGAAATGACTGAGAATATTGAAAATGCTGAGGGGGTGCAGTGCTGCGGCAGTTGAAGAGGACCCGTGCACAGGTCAGCATCTGGGAACTGTTGTGTTCGTCGCAGGAGCACATGCGAGCCATGGTTGAAGCCTTTAGCAAGATTGTAGTGCCGGAGGATGCCAACCCCTCAATGTTTGTCGGATCAGTGCAGAAGGAAGCTCTGCAGATAACCTTTTCTGAGGAAGAACTCCCGGCTGAGGGAAGAAACCACAATAGAACTTTATTCATCAGAGCTGAGGTGAGGGGCAAGAAGACATCTTGCGTGATGGTGGATGATGGCTCATCCATCAATGTGTGCCCATTGAAGATTTTGGCAAAGCTAGGTATGAAGCTGACAGATCTGAGTCCCTCCAATATGATCATCAAGGCTTATGATGATAGCAAGCGGGGAGTCAAGGGTACTTTTACCGCGGTAGTCAAGGTTGGTCCGGTTGAGGATGAGGTTGAATTTAGAGTACTTGATATCCTGACCACTTTTGCTCTGTTATTGGGAAGGCCGTGGTTTCACAAACTTAGGGGCGTGCCCTCCACTCTGCATCAGGCTATTAATTTTCCATACGGGGGAGAAATTGTCACTATCTGAGCCGAGGTAGATAATGATGTGGTCGCTTTAGAAATACAACCTTTCACAAGTTTCAAAGTGTCAGTAAATTTTGAAGAGTGGGTGGATCCTAAGGTGGCTAGGATCATGGAGAAGATGAAGTTTGAGCCAGGTAGAGGTTCAGCATTACCAAACTTTAAATGGAAGACTACCGAGCCAGGTAGATGTTCAGCATTACCAAACTTTAAATGGAAGACTACCCAGAGGGGTTTGGGATACAAGTCTGACGAGGAAAAGCCGAAGACTAAGAAGAAGAGTTTGAAACTGACAGAATGCTTTGTGAAGGCTTCGAGGTATCAAGAGGAGCCTGAACCAGTTGAGGTCAACGGGTAAGAAGCCACTGACGGAAGAAGTTGCGAAGGAAGAAGATAAATGGGAGGAAAAGCTGATGACACTGGAAAGCCTGACCCTCGAGGAGAATGTGGAAACTTAGAAAGACCCTGCTATGGGAGATGAAGCATATGTAGAGGATGAAGATGTTTATCTCTCTGATCTATTTGAATGTATTCCTGCATCTGCTAGCAATAAAGATGTTCATTTCGCTTACTTGTATGGGTCTCTCAATTTGCATGACTTGAGCATATTTGACATCAACTCAACCAAAACAAATACATTCAACCTTGGTACGCCTGAAAGCCCCAATGAGATTTTAATTGCAAGTGAAGTTACTGCTGAAGAGCGGAAGAATTTAGAAGAGATGTTAATCAAATATGCTAAAGTATTCGCTTGGTCCTATGAAGACATGCTTGGGGTAAACAGAAGTATCGCCCAGAATACAATGCCGACTTATCCAAACATGAAGCCGGTAAAGAAAAAACTCTGAAGGATGAGACCTGAGTGGGCCGAGAAAGTCAGAGAAGAAGTCAAGAAGTAGATAGATGTGGGATTTCTAGAAGTGGTGAATTATCCCGAGTGGTTGGCAAACATTGTGCCAGTACCGAAGAAAGATGGGAAAGTTAGAATGTGCGTGGATTACAGAGATCTTAACAAGGTTTGCCCAAATGATGATTTTCCTTTACCCCATATAGATGTGCTTGTTAACAGTGCGGCCTTATCTGCCATGTACTCATTTGTGGATGGGTTCTCGGGATATAACCAGGTTCTTATGGCTGAAGAAGACAAGCATAAGACTGCCTTTGTCACAGAATGGGGTACGTTTTGCTATAAGGTGATGCCATTTGGGCTCAAGAATGCAGGAACCACCTACCAGCGGATGGCCACTACTCTATTCCATAACTTGATGCATAAGGAGATTGAAGTATATATGGATGACATGATGGTCAAGTCAGAAACGAGAGACGGACATATAGAAGCATTGGAGAAGTTCCTTGAACGAGTCGACAAGTACAACCTGCGATTGAACCCCAAGAAGTGTGTGTTCGGAGTAATGTCGGGAAAGTTACTGGGACACACAGTGGGAAGGCGAGGAATAGAAGTAGACCTTCAGAAAATCAAGGAAATTACTGAGATGCCAGCACTGAAGACAGAAAAAGAAGTTAGGGCATTCATCGGGAAGATTCAGTACATCAGTCGGTTCATTGCCAAGTTGACATCGGTATGTGAACCTTTTTTCAAATTGCTGAGAAAGGATCAGCCAGTGAAATGGAATGACCAGTGTCAGGAAGCATTCGACAAGATCAAAGAATATTTGGTGAAGCCTCCCGTTTTGAGACCTCCTAGACCGGGAAAACATTTGGTACTGTATTTGGCCATAAAACTAGAAGCAATGGGGGCGATGATGGTACAGGAAAATGAGACAGTGGTGGAGCATGCAGTCTACTATTTGAGTAAGAAGATGCTTCTATACGAAGCCCGCTATCAGGAAGTAGAGAAGATCTGTTTGGCAGTAGTGTGGGCATCTAGAAAATTACGTCATTACTTCCAATCTTACAATATTCAAGTGGTAGCAAAGGAGAATCCATTGAAGTATCTATATTCAGTGCCTTCACTAGTTGGGAAGTTAGGCAGATGGCTGGTGTTGCTGACAGAGTTTGATATTGAGTACCTCACCTCTAAAGTAATCAAAGGGCGAGGTGTAGCAGAGTTCCTAGCATTGCAACCCATTGAGGGGGATCAGTACAAGTTTGAGTTCCCAGATGAGGAAGTTCAAGCAATAGCAGTCCAAGGATGGAAGATGTACTTCGATGGAGCAGTGAACTACAAAGGAGTCGGAATCAGAATTGTGGTAGTAACTCCCGAAGGAGAAACTTTGCTTATGGCCAAGAGATTAACGTTCGAAGTGACTAACAACATGGCTGAATATGAAGCATATGCATTCGGATTGACTGCATTGATAGCCTTGAGAGCTAAGAATGTTGAAGTTTACGGAGATTCAATGTTGGTAATCCGACAGATGCAAGAATAATGGGAGTTGAAGGAATAACGGTTGAAGCCCTACTTGTTTTATCTCAGGAATCTGGCACAGGCCCTCCCTGACTGTAAATTCCAGCATTTGCCGCGAGAAGAGAATCAGATGGCAGACGCATTGGCAACACTAGCCGCGACTTGGGAAAATCCGGAGAAATTAGTGATGAGACCTCTGGTGTTGACGACAGCAAGCAAATCGATTTATGAGATAGAAAGAATCCTGGAGGTGGAAGTCAATGATGGGAAACCTTGGTACTATGATATTCAGAGATATCTGGAACACAGAGAATTCTAGAAGAAGCAAACAGAAAAGACATAATAATAATTTAGAAGTTGGCTTCTCAGTATGTGAGTCTGAAATGAGAACTCTACAAGAGACAGGAAAATGGCATTCAGCTGAAGTGTTTGAGAACAGAAGAGGCTCAAAAGGTAATGGAAGAAGTACATGCCGGGGTATGTGGACCACACATGAATGGGTTGAATTTTTCACGCAAGATAGTGAGACAAGGCTTTTACTGGTTGACTATGGAAGTTGACTGCGCAAAGCTGGTAAAACACTGTCATGATTGCCAAGCACACGGTAACTTGAATCATCTGCCTCACACAGAGTTGCATGGGTTGTCAGAACCGTGGCCTTCTCAGCATGGGGAATTGATATGATCGGAAAGATTCGACCGAACGCATCGAATGGACATCGCTTTATAGTAGTGGCGGTGGAGTACTTTTCAAAATGGGTGGAAGTCGAGTCATTTCGCAATGTCACAGCGAAGCAGATGGCGACGTTCATAGCTGGGAACCTCATATGCCGATATGGTATGCTGCACCACGTGGTAACAGACAACGGAGTACAGTTTCAAGGAGAAATAAAGGCAATGCTATTGAAGCATGGGATAGGCCATCACAAGTTATTGTTTGACAATTATGACCCATAGCGTCACTATTTGTACAGATCATAGTGTTGTTGTACAAATTAACTATGTGACAAAGGAGATTGCACTCTTATCATTGTGATTATATCACCTAGATGTATAAATGATGAGAGGTCCCTATGATTAGTGCCTGGATTGAGAATGATATGAGATAGTATCAGGCCACGAAGACAGAATCATTAAATATCCATAGTCAGAGTATTATCGAGATTGGACATCGATAAATACGTAAAAGACTAGTTTTACACTTGTGCGTGTTGTGAAGGCACAACGACATAGTTCTCATATATTTGGGTATAGGATACGCATACAAGTGTAATAGGAGGTTGTGTTTTACCGATGGTATGGGAAACAGCTTCGCTCTGGATAGACCCCCTCAGAATTCCATTGGTAGTATGACAATGTGTCCATGGAAGTCCGAAATCAGGGTAGGTGTATTTGGTTTTAACCTAAGACTTGCACCGCTAATACTTGCGACAATCAATATACTTTGGTTGAGGTCGTCAGGGCATTAACAGGTTCTGTGTAGGCCAATACTGGGTATATTGAGAATCGTAGTGTGTTGGGTGTGATGTCAAGATGGAAGTGTCACTCTAGTCATATGAAGATGATGGTCACGTAGGATACGGAACTCGTTCTCTTAAATGCTCGAGCTATCGGGATATTATGACTAGGTCATGTATATCCGATTATAGAGACTAGTTGCCAAACATCCGATATGTGCTTCGTACGGGGCAGACACAATTCCAGCCCAGGCCTAGCACGTGATCATCCGATACTGGATCGAAATACGCAATACTACGGTATACTACGCTTGATATAGATCACATATTCCTATAAGAATATTTCCGGAGAATTGGGTAGGCATGGTGCTTTGCTAGAGGCCAACCTTGTCTTGTAAATCGGTATAAACATAGTACGAGGTACTTACGTGTTCGGATAGTCCGACGACCGTATTTACTGCCAACATATCCGGGGATCTCATGGGTCGCTTCCCGAAGATTCACCGATGAAGTATGACTTGCACTTTAATTAATCTGGGATTAATTAGAAGAGAGAGAAAATTAATCTGGGATTAATTACGGAGATATTTTATCTGGGATAAAATATTAATTAAAGAGAGAGAACGATTAATTTGGAATTAATCGATAAAATAATATATTCGATATATTATACGAAATTGGATTTCGACGCGGAATTAAAATTAGATTTTAATTCGGGCGAACGAATTAATTTAGAATTAATTTGTTAGCGACATGAATAGTGATTTCGCTAGGCGTAATCATTTAATTGCATCGCGATGGAAAATTTGTTAATTTGGAATTAGCGAACCCGAGCCCGGGATTATTTGCAAGCGAATTCACATTTCGAATTCGAGTGCGGCACGCAAGTCAAATCGAGCGTCAAATCGCAAGTCACATCAAGCGTCAAATCAAATGTCACTTTGAGTGATATGACAAGTTGTCACTTGATTTGAGTGATTGATGTGGTAGTTGAAAAGCATTTATTGTTTTGCTTTTTGATTTTTTTGGTAAATGGAAATTGAAAAAGTATTTGGTAAATGGTTTTATTTTATTTTGGAAATATAAAAACCAAATACACTTTTTCTTTTCCAACTTCTCTCTCCTCCTTTTACGTTCATCTATTTCCCTCATCTTCTCCTTCACGGTTTGGAACCGTTTCTTCCTCTCAAAAATTCTGGTTTGACCAAATCAAGGGGAAGCAAGGAAGAAGACTTAGTGCTAGCACACCTTGAGTTATACATAGGTGATAGGGAAACGAACACTTGAGCTTGGAATCGATTTTTGGAGCTTGGAGCTTGGAGATTCCATGAAACCGAGCAGTCCACGAGCTGGAAGAGCCACTACCGAGCTTCTTAGAGGAGTTTTCTTCTTCGTGTCGCAAGGTCCGATCAATGTGAGTATATTCCGCACCTCCTTTGATGTGTATTCACTTGTTTTCTTGCTTGATTTGATGATCTTGGGACCTAATTAGAAACCAATAATGGTATCTATGAGCTTTGATCAAGCATGAAAAAGTTAGGGTTTCAAATTGGGTAAAATCAATTGAAGCATGATTTGGTTGAATTGATTGATTAAGTATGCTTTTATGTTGATTAATTGAAGTTGTGCATGATCAATTTCATGAAATTGGATTGGATCCATTTTCCCCCAAATTTTTGGGCATGGCCGAAAATGATGAACCCTAATTTCTTAGTGATTTTCTGTTTTTTTGATCATTGGATGACTTAAAACAATTGGGTAATGTTAATTTGAGGTTTGATTGGATTGAATTTTGAATTGGACAATTTTTCCCCAAAATGTGGCTTGGCCGAAATTCATGAGATTTTGAAATTCATAGTGTTTTTTGATTTTAATTCATTGGATGAGTTGAATTGATTTGGGAAATGATGATTTTGGATTCAATTGGATTGAAACCGAATCAGATTAGAAAAACCCCTAATTACCGAGACTTTAAGCATGTAAATTGGGTTTGATTTGGTTAAAATTGTGTTGGAGACTATTTGTTGTTAAAGTACATGATTAATTATGCTAATTGATGTTTTAGAAATATTAATTGGGTGGTTAATTTTGTATTACACTTAGGTTAATTAATTATGGAATTTGGAATTTTATAAGTTAATTAATTTGGGCTTATTTTGGAAAATTGGGCCTTAAAGGTTGTAATTGGGCTTTTGGGCTTGGTTGTACCAAGTTAGGTTTATGCCAATTTGGTTGGATCCAATTGGGCCCAAAACCGCATCCATAAAATCCAATTATGACTTAATGAACCTTAATTATTTAATTGGGCCAAAATTGATTTCTGGGCTTATGGGTAAATCCCGGATTGGATTTTGGTTATTCGGTTTGACCCGAGTTGACCAAAAGTCCACGCCTTATAGAAATTAATTAAAAGCCCATTGGACTTTAATTAAATAAACATTAGATGTTAATCGGGCTTAAAGACCCGTTACGATTGAATTTGGAATTTAAGTCGTAAATGTTTGTTAATTAAAGTGTAATATTTTATTTATAATTAAATAGTGAATTAGAATTAAATGCGTATTAAATTGGATTTAATTATGTAGTTTAATTTAATTCG
This sequence comes from Zanthoxylum bungeanum, assembly GCA_019454045.1. NCBI lineage: Eukaryota > Viridiplantae > Streptophyta > Magnoliopsida > Sapindales > Rutaceae > Zanthoxylum > Zanthoxylum bungeanum. The sequence goes on along the minus strand of SKCR01019179.1, from coordinate 10,697 downwards.
AGAATTCGTACTTTGAGTACTTATTCGTAAAACGAGTTTGACTTGAGCAAAAATCAAATCGTTGTTTGAACATTGGATGATCACTAATTATCAGATTAATTAATTGGATTAGATTGATTGATAGCATGCTTGTGTGAATACATGGTTGCGATGCATGAATAATGTATATCGGATGGATATTAGTCGGGTGGGACAATTTTGGAAATTGTAATAAATTGGATTTATTAATTGGACCTGCGCGTCCAACCTTATCACCTATATACTCTTTGTATTCTCTTCTCACCTATTCCCCTCAATGTAAATGAGGTTTCTTTAGAAGTGTAGTGTAACGGGTAGAAGTGATACATGTGCTAGCTGGAGAGAGAAAGAGAGAGATTTGATCTAGGATCAATGTAAAATATCCATCCGCATATCATTATTATTTTACATATGCGCTTTATTATGTATTTAGAATGCATGCTTAAGGGTGTATGATGATAAGACCTTAACAAAGATAATAAATTGGTTGCCAATTTGCACGCGAAAAACCCTCGCTTAATATTAAGAGTCTTTCCTTCCATTGAGTGATTCTCACTCGAGATCCTAGACGGTATTGGTTTGTTGGCCAAAGTCAAGGCCTTTGTCTGTCAAAGATATGTTTGAATCACGAAGGCTTTGTTCCATGTCAGTGTCTTGTCCAAGTTGTGGTTTGTTGGCCAAAGTCAAGACCACTGCTTGCCCATCGACATTGATTACGAAGCTTTTCATGGTCAATGGGTCGCGCTTGACTGGGATCACTAAGTTTGTTGTGCCAAAGCCAAGGCTTAGTTGATTCAGAGGAAAAAAGGTTAGGTAATACATTGGATGTATTGGCATATATAAGATATATGTTTCGGACTTGGATGTCCCCCTACCGGATCTAGGAATTGGATTGGATCCAATTGATCTTAGAGATCTACCTAGTTAATTATCATACAATTTGTTGGCCAAAGTCAAGATTGTGTGATATTTAACGGGATCCTAGCCCACTAGGAAACATGGTTTCCCGAGTACTCGACAGAGGGTTAGAGGCTCGCCAAAAAATAGTGGGAGGCAAGAATTGAATTTGCAATATTCGTTCAATTACTTGCCACACGCGCTCAATCACAAATTACTTCGTCGTTAAATTAAATTTTAGTTGGACTAATATTTAAATTGATGTTTTTAATAAGCAGTTGGACTGTATTATATTTCATTATATATAATTGGATTATATTAATAAATATATTTGAATTAATTAATTTCGATTTACAGTTGATTTTATAATTGGATTATAGTAATCAATGTAATTGAGGTTAATTAATTTAAATTATATTTGATTGTATAGTTGGACTATAATAATCATTATAATATATAGTACCACAAATCGTTGATTAAATAGTTGGACTATTAGAATCAAGATAAATGAAATATTAGTGTTTAAAACATAATCCTGGGTGAAAATGTATTTAGACGACTATAATTTTCAAATGGGAATTAAGTTTTAGGATGGTCTTGGAAAATAATAAGTTACTTTATTTGATAAAATAACATATTGGGCATAAGCCTGGAGTTAAGCAAAAAGTAGAGCATGATATTTGGAATATTCATGTAATGACAACTTTAGCGCTTAATCCATTAAGCTTGTCGCGATAGACTCCTTAATTTCTGAATCAGAACTAAGGGTTAGATCCTTAAAGTATGATAATGAAATTGAAGGATTTTCATGGATCTATTTTAGATCTTTGAAATACTACAATTGCAATAAATAATTATTGGAGAATTAATGACTAATCTCAAGGAGATAAAGTCAAAGTTTGCAATAAGGTAAGTAGCACAAGGCGCACCTTACTTTGATATTCTAGGAACCCGAGGCTTGGCCAAAGGCTTCTAGAATGTTAAAAAGGGCAAAGGCAAAATCATTATAATCTTCTGGGAAGATAAATGACATATCTAAAGAAGGAATTGAAGAACGAGCAAGGCTCTGACTTCAAATATGATTGTCATAATTATGTTCACAACTAGTATTGAAATTAGATTTTAAATACTTAATGTTGTACATAAAATATGTATTGATGTTCAGAATCTGTTTTGAACAGGATACTGACCTCAATTGAGATTATATCTGCGAATTGTAAACGGGATGAAAGTCGCTGTTTTAACCGTAGATACCTGAATTTAGGAACTACCTTCGGGTTAGTACTTAAATTAGGAAACTGTTATTATGTAACTAGTTTGACTAGAAATATTATCTCTGTATCACGTATAACCCGCTGCGGGTGTACCTTTATATTCTAGAACACTAAATTGTTTTATTATATAAAGATGATATTGAGATAAACACATTAGATGTGATTAACGACATTTATATTTTGAATATAAATAAATCTCAAATATATATCATGACAAACAAATAGCTCAAACTGATTTGATCAGAAGAAACTAATTGTGGCATAGTTGTCAGGGACACTTTTAAACAAGACTCGTATATCCCCACTTTTAAAGAGTGGGTACTAGGACTAATTTGATTCCATTCAAATAAAGTCTATGAATCTAGTTTATTGGGCAAAGTGCCTAAAATACTATTTACTTGGTAAAAGTGTAAATGCCACCGATCTGATAGCCCTAGTTCATAGTGAAGGCAGTGGGCCCATTTCTAGCTAGGCTACATATGGATATGGATATTTCGTGACCTTTACAGATGTGGCATCGCGTTAAGGATATGTGTTTCTTTTGAAGAACACAAATCGGAAACTCTTACAGTTTCGACAAGAAATGGACAAACAGATCGGCTAAAGTATTAAACCGTCACGGTAAGACCGTAATGGAAAATACTTAAGCAATAAGTTTCTCGAATACTTGAAAGAGTATAGTATTCTATCAAATGAGGACTCCTCCTGGAACACGTCAATTTGACGGTGTGTCCGAACATGATTAACCGAATTTTGTTAGACATGATAAGGTTAATCATGAGTCGCTCTGAGCTACCATTTCCTTCAACGGATACGCTAAACAGTGCAGAACTTATTTTGAATAAGGTTCCATAAAATCTGTTTGAAAGATATCATATTAGATATGAACGGGAAAGAAACCGGGTTTCACATTCCTGAATATTTAGGGATGCCAGGCATATGTTTGGATGATACCAAACTAAAACCCAAAATTGGATAAGTGCCAATTATAGGTTATCCTAGGGATACCATAAGTATTGTACTTATACACCTAACAAGAGAATAATTAGATTGTTGCTCACCATGCGATTTTCCTGAAAAGGAATACCGATATGCAGTGGTAAGTGAGAGGATAGTAAAACTCGATGAAAATCGGAGTAATACTATTCGAGGCATCGAATCCTAATGGAACATAAATAGTTCATCAAAGATGAAACTAAACCAGTAATCTTGGAATACACAAGAACCGCGTAGTCGGAGAGAGTCAGAAAACAACCTGGGGTATGGGTTTATGATCTCACCTCATAAAGATGTCTATCTTTTGAGGTATACCAACTGACTACGTATGAGGAAGTGATACAAGGTATCGACTCCCAATAATGACAAAGTGTCATGAATCCGAAATGGATTCCATGTATATCAACCAAGTTGGATACTAGTTGATGTACCGCAAGGCATTATGCCTATTGGTACTTTATAAGTCTTCAAGGAAGACATACATGGATGGCAATATACCAACGTACTAAGCTAAGCTTGTAGCAAAAAGGTAGAGTTATCAACATTGTGTTGAGTGCGACGAAACCTTTTACATGTTGCCACAGTAAATCTGTTTGGATAATGCTTGCTGATGCTGCATGTTTCATTCATGAAGTGTGGCACCTGAATGCCAAAACCGCTTTCCTTAACGAAAACCTTTCGGATTATGTTTACAACATCCTGTCGATTTTGTCGAACCATAACAAGAAAACTAGGTTTGCAGGTTATTCGATCCATGTTTGGATTGAAGCAAGCATTAGGTTCTTAGAATTGTCATTTTGATGTAATCATAATGGTTTATGATTTAATTCAAAACGAAAATAATTCTTGTGTATATAAGGAGGTTAGTGGGAGCGCACTAACAGTGAATGTCCTAAGTAATGATGATATATCATTTCTTGGAAATGATATTCCCATAATATAATCGGTGAAAGCTTGGCTTTCATGATAACGACTATAAGTCGTAACACCGGTACTATAAAAATATGAATAACGGTACAATAAGCTGGAAATCTTCCAAGCAAGATACTGTTACCGAATAAACAACAACAAAAGCGTGTTATTGCTACAGCTGAGGCAGCAATAGAAGCCTTCTAGGGTCGATAATATCTAATTAGATTAGATATAGTTCTGTTAGCAGCTGAGCTAGGCGTCAGCACATGCTAAAGAATTAATGGTCTCATCAACGATCCAGATAAATACTTCGACTATTCCTCTGATTCGTTCGGATCATACATCGTGGCGATGTGATGATCGAATAAATCGCATCAGATGATATTCATGCAAATCCGCTGACGAAAGCCTTTCTCAGCAGTTTGAGCCAACCGTACATAGTTCGGGTGTCAGACACTCGAGTGACTGGCTATAGGCCAAGTGGGAGATTGTTGGACAATTATGACCCATAGCGTCACTATTTGTACAGATCATAGTGTTGTTGTACAAATTTACTATGTGACAAAGGAGATTGCACTCTTATCATTTGTGATTAGATCACCTAGATGTATAAATAATGAAAGGTCCATATGATTAGTGCTTGGATTGAGAATGATATGAGACAGTATCAGTCCACAAAGGCAGAATCGTTAAATATCCCTAGTCGGAGTATTATCGAGATTGGAGATCGATAATACGTAAAAGACTAGTATTACACTTGTGAGTGTTGTGAGGGCACAACGACATAGTTCTCATATATTTGGGTATAGGATACTCACGCAAGTGTAATAGGAGGTTCTGTTTTACCGATGGTACGGGAAACAGCTTCGCTCTGGATAGACCCCCTCGGAATTCCATTGGTAGTATGACAATGTGTCTATAGATGTCCGAAATCAGGGTAGGCGTATTTGGTCTTAACCTGAGACTTGCACCGCTAATACTTGCGACAATCAATATACTTTGGTTGAGGTCGTCCAGGGCTTTAACAGGTTCTGTGTACGCCAATATTGGGTATATTGAGAATCGTAGTTTGTTGGGTGTGATGTCAAGGCGGAAGTGTCACTCCAGTCATATGGAGATGATGGTCACGTAGGATACGTAACTCGTTCTCTTAAATGCTCGAGCTATCGGGATATTATGACTAGGTCATGTATATCCGATTATAGAGACTAGATGTCAGACATCCGATATGTGCTTCGTTCTCATATGGAGATGATATCCATATGGAGATGATGGTCACGTAGGATACGGAACTCGTTCTCTTAAATGCTCATTCTCGCAGAGGTTTGAATAGTTAGCACTGCAGGATGAGAAGAGGATGAAGTCCTTACATCACATGCAGATATACCAGAAAAGGTTGGCTCGAGCATTCAATAAAAATGTACGTCCTACCAAGATCAAAAAGGGTGATTTGGTGCTTAAGCAGTCAAGGCCGTCGACGACGGACCCGAGAGGAAAGTTCAGACCGAACTTGGAAGGACCCTACAGCGTCCAAAAGGTAATGGGAAATGGAGCAGTAAAACTGTCAGATTTAGAAGGGAATGAGTTCACTGAGCCGATCAACGTGGATAGATTGAAGCAGTACTTTATTTGAGGAAGAGAAGACCGAACAGTCACATAGAGAATCAGAAGAAGACCTAACCCAACGGGATAGGAAGTTCATTCATGCATGCATGCACACATGTAACGTATTTGCACTCCTTTTTTGTTTGTTATGTGTTGTAATCACAGGTTTCAAAGAAGAAGAAGAGAAAGTGGAAAAGACAAGCCAATCATAAGCAGCAACAGCGCAATATCAGTTTTTGGGAAGGAATCCCAGGGTTGAGGCCCATATCAGTACGAGTTTCGGGAATGAATCGCTGGGAGCGAAGCCCATATTTTCAGCAGTTAAAAGAAAGAATTCCATGGAGTGAGTAAAAAAAATATCTTTGATAGTTAGACATATGTCTGGTGATGACATTGTTTGCTGTAGGGAGAAACCTCAGAAACGATAAGTGCGAGATGTGCTCTCATCTGGTATTCTGAATGGATTGATCTCAGCTAGACTCGTAAGCACTTGATTACGGGATCTCAGCAGTAGAAGCCTGAGTGGTTGGCAAAATGACTAGCTGAAGAGATTTTGGATCAGCGAAAGACCGCTTACCTGGATGTCCACCCTGGTATACTTGTGCTATGATATATGATATGGTTGGAAACAAAGAAAAAGTCTATTCAAATGTAAAGAAAAGAAAAAAAAAGAAAAGAAAAAATAGACCACCTATAACCGATAAGCGTGAAACTACCCATGGGCGAGTATTAGGACCACCATGAGGAGAAATGGTACCTTAAAGGGTAGATGTGTCAGAAAAAGAAAGAAAATAGAAAAAGAAAAAGAAAATAAAAGAAAAGAAAAAAGTTCAAAATGAAAAGAAAGAGACAAGACAAAAAAGAATACCATATCATGTTGAGTATGGCGAAGTAATCACAGATTGTGATCAAGACATCTAGGTTGGTTAGACCCACTGATCCGATTCATTGAGACGAAATCATCGAGTTAGCTTACTTAAGGAACAAGCTGCGAAAGAGCCTTGGCACACACACACTAGGAGTCTAGTTCAGATCATTCATTCAGATGAACGGATTCGAGTGTATTAAGTACTTTGAAGATTCTCTGGTTTCGACGCGAAGCACTCGTTGAGGATGAAAATATGTTTGACTATCAAGATTATCTCGTGAGAGGTAGTACAATATATTGAAATGAATAATCACACCAACATCAGTATCAGTTTTGCCGGGTATGGTACTCTGGGGGCGGGGCCCACATCATCATCAGCAGTTTGGGGATGCGTCCCAGGGTTGAGGCCCACATCATCATCAGCAGTTTGGGGATACATCTCAGGGTTGAGGCCCACATCATCATCAACAGTTTGGGGATGCGTCCCCGGGCCGAGGCCCATTTTGTCAGCGGTATTGGGATGCGTCCCAGGGTCGAGGCCCTCGTTGTCGTTTGCAGTTATTGGGATGTGTCCCAGGGTCGAGGCCCACTGCATCATTAGTTATTGAGATGCGTCCCAGGGTCGAGGCCTATTTTGTCAGCGGTATTGGGTGCGTCCCAAGGTCAAGGCCCCCATTGTCATTTGCAGTTATTGAGATGCGTCCCAGGGTCGAGGCCCACTGCACCATCAGCACAGTTCGAAACAACAGGCAAGTCAGGTGGCAGCTGGCAAGCAAAAATTCAATCATCATTAGTTTTGGGATGCGTCCCAGGGTCGAGGCCCACACATCAGTTGCAGTTATTGGGATGCGTCTTAGGGCTGAGGCCCACTGCATTATCAATACCGTTCGAAGCAACATGCAAGTCAGGTGGCAGCTAGCGAGCCAGGTAAGTAAAAATGCATTGTTTGAATTTGATAGGACTGTCATTGTCACACACTGCACAAGTCCCATCAAAGTGGGGGCGACTGTAGGCATTGCATTTTTGCATATAAGTCCCGATGATGAGCCTCGTACGGAGGCACTACCTCTTATAACGCGGAAGTCGCGGGAAATTGACGTCGGAAGGGAAGATTCAAGAATCAATGCCTCGTTGGATTTAGTTCGCTCACTTAGCCTTGGGTTTGCTCGTTAGACCTCTGTTTTAAAATTTATCCTCGACCCGAACCTTAAACCTACCCTCTTCTCTCTCCATTCTCACGTCCACAACACAAGAATAATAAACCCTAAGCTTACAATCCTAGCTCATCCCCACGTGAAACAAAGTCAAGCATCACACACAAAGCAAATAAAAAAATCACAACAAGACAAACTATAAGCCAAAACCACCTCACATCACTTTCAAGACACCTCACGCCCAAACAACAAAATAAACACCCACACAAACACAACAAAAAAAATCAATTAAATAACCAACAACAAATCCAACAATAAATAAAAAAAGCCATCCCTTTACCAAATTATTCAAGCCATTTAATGGCCTCCCCCCTCCAAGTCAAAAGAAACAACACATCACCCCCTCATTTTCAACAAAGCCACCAACAGCCCTAATTCAAGCCCAACAAAAGCCACCAATTCATGCATAATGACCTCAACCCTCTCCTATAAAAAGACACCAAAATCAACCATTAAGGGAGGGGCACATATACAACAAAAAACTCTCACGGCATCACTCTCTGCCCTCTTTTCGCGCATCAACACAACCCCTCCACATAGCCCTTGTTTCAACGTATAATCACCCACCTTCAAGTCTTAACTTCACGCATAATCACCCACCTTCAAGCCTCACTTCACGCCTGAAGACAGCCACTGAAATCAGCCCAACCTTACTCACAAAACAGCCACTGGAACCAGCCCTCTTCACGCCTAAACTACCAGTGATTCACGCCCAAACTATCAGCAGCTCATGCCCACAAACAGCCCCCTGCATAGCCTTCAACTCACGCCACTGCAGCCTCTCAAAATTAGTCCCAAACCTGTCCCACATCGCCTAGGAAACTACCCTCAAAATCAGCCCCAAACACGCCTAAACACTGCAACCCTTCATCACAATCCCACATCGCCTAATAACAGCCATCAACCAAGCCTTCAACATGCCTCTCACGTAACCCTCAGCCGAGCCCTGCTTTCACGCAACACACCCTTGTACAAACAAGCCTTCACGCCACTGCCCTCACTAGCCCTTCTTCACGCAAATCACACCTCTCACTCAGCCCTCAACTTTGTCCCACATCAACCAGGAAACCCCTTCAACTTCTTCAAGAATAAAGCCATGCCAAGCAGCCCTTTGCCAGCCCTCCTTCACGCACACAGCACCCACCGAAAATAAACCCCACAAACTACACCCGCAAAATTGCCTAGTTTTACCATAAATTCTGCCCAGTAAAACCAGCAAAAACTGCCCAGTTTTACCGCACATTCTGCCCCTGAAACAGTCCAGAATTAGTCCCTAAACTGCACCAAAAACCGCACCCCAAAACACCGCAAAATAGCCCCGCATTACCGCAAAACAATAAACTTAAACCGTGAAAACATCAGTCCAAACAGTGAAGCAGCAAAGGAAAACGTTGAACCAGTGAACCCGAGGAGTTACAGAGCATCAACCCTTCCGACGACCGCATACCGCACTTTCGAGAGACGACTAAAGAGGTTAGACCTGAGGGCACCCTTTTATTTATTATCCTTTATTTTTAGTTATTTTATTACTTTATTTCGCATGAGTATTGTGAATTGGTGCATAATGTGATTTCGGATGAACGGAATATGTTTTCTTTCTTACGGTATATCGGATGGAAACCCGGACATAAATTCCGTAGCCGAATCCGAATGGAAGGTATTACGATTTGTACTCGGGATACAATGCCACGTACCACTTGAGAGATACACGTATTTCGTTTTATCCAACCTTGTATTCGAGCATGATTTAGTCTAGTAGTTTATTTAGCATGATTTAGTCTAGTATGTTGTTTATTTTTAAAGCATGATTATGTTACTTCTTTATGCATGATTTAGTTATTTTCTTTCGCAATAGGAGTTTAATTTACGTTTATGTTTAGGTTGTTATTTATTTTTTGTATTTGATAATTCAACACGCTCATTGTGTGATATCGTATGTTTGCCGTTATGATAACTAAAAAGCATGCAAACTTAGATTTAAGCCGTATACGAATTTAGGTGTAGGTTACCTTTTTGCAAATGTATGTTGAGTATACTAGGTTAAAATTGCACAAATCCGTTCATTACAAGTGACATAAGTAAGAGACCATTCCGAACCCAACAGTTTGAGGTCTTCCCTTGCGAGGAGTGAGTGCAACCTTAAATCATTTTCCCAGTTCACACTGGGTGGCGACTCCATTTTATTTCTCCAGTTTAGTTCCCCTGCGGGCTACTCCGTACTCCCAACTAGGCCGCGAGCCTAGAACAGCGTCGCCGATTTCTGTGTCCTACAGCAAGCACACAAATTGCAATCCTAAAAGTTATAGAAATTAACTAAAAGATAAAAAAAAAAAATGCTCGTTTGAGTCTTCATTTGATCGGGGGTTTTTCTCTCTGTACGAGTGAGCTTTTATAGTGAAACTTGTAAACCGTTTGAGCAGTCCTAATATCTCCCTGCAGCGGCTGGATCATGCCTTCAACCGTTGGGCTGTGCGTCTCAACTGCTTGATCGTGGGTTGAGCTTTTATAGTGAAGCTTGTAAACTGCTTGGGCAGTCCCAGTATTTCCCTACAGTTGCTGGATCGTGCCTGTAACCGTTGAGCTGCGTGTCTCAACTGCTCGGTTGTGGAGGGAAAACCGTCCAACTGCTGCGATTGTGGAAGCAACTGCATCACGTATTTTCGTCCTAACCGCTAATTCGGTCGTCCCAAGCTCTTCGTCGCTCTTCGCTCCATCGTTCTTCCTCCCTTCGTTCTTTCCTTCGTCCTAGGGCGATTTCGCTCCAGGGTGGCATTTTTCTTTTACCAACAATTTTTAAAAAAATAATATTGATTTATTCGTATGATATATTTATTCATTAAATGCAATTAATATGTCAGATATAAATTTCACTCTTGAACACTCTTATCTCACCACCGATGAGCGCGAAGTCTT